>LGRX02008292.1:0-15923 GCA_001247695.2 Cymbomonas tetramitiformis | reverse complement strand
CCTCTATTCTTCGGGCGACTCATGGCTAAATCATTTTTGTGTTTTTTGTTGTTTATAGGTCTTAAACTCAAGCGCTTCTCAAACACTTAGCTAAAGGTAAAGATGCCAAAGCGATCCCGAGAAGTCGCTCCTTTCCCTGAGGACCATATGCTGTTCTTGGAGATGTGCGGGAACCGACTGAGTCGGTCCGCATATGATTCTGCATTTGTTGCTCCTCTGCCGCTTTATTTTCCAGTTGCCCCATTACCGCCTCCTCCTCCCCCACCACCACCACCTCCTCCCCCACCACCACCTCCTATGATCTGGAGGTGGTCGTACCGTTATGAGCTCTACGTGGGGGAGCCTGTTGCACCCCACCGTGCTCCCCCCGGCCGAGGCCGCATCCGGGGTGGCCATGGCCGCACCCGCGAGCCCTCCCCGCTGTACTTGCGGGCGGAGGATTAGGACACAACGTGTATATATGATATTTTTATTCATATTTTGTTGTGCATGTTTTGTTGTGTATATTGTGTTGTGTATATTTTGTTGTTGTAGTGTTTTGTTGTGAATATGCAATCATCTCAAATATTCTGCTGTTATTCATCTCTAGAACGGGGGAATGGCGCGGCCGTGCAAACGGACAAACCTAGTACCTAGGCTCTGGAATGAAGTTATAAAACCCTTCTGCGGTAACCGGGAAAATCTCGGGCCAAAGTTTGGTATACATAATTCCATTGCTCAGAGATGAATATACTAAAGACATGATATGATGTTGTTTAACAGGGCCGTGTTATATTTATATCATTCATGATTTACGTTTCTTAATCTGTGTTTTGTGCATGGTGACATGCAGGGTTATGAGTTCTTCCGAAGGGGATGAGGATTCGGAAGGGCATTCCTTTGCCCGGAAGCTTTGTGATAATGACGTTTACAGGGTTCCAATCCTTGCAGATATGTATTCCGAGAAAAATGCGGTAAATATGGTCTGGGATGGTGGAGCATAAGCATCATCCCAAAAGCTTACACGTACCCACTCCTCAAGACTCCAAGGCCCAATGACAGTCTTGTCGGCGAGTCGATGCTTGTGATTCATGGCATGATGACGATGGAAGTGGACAAGGATTACGAACCTTTTGCACTCGTGGTCGCTAATAAACAGGCTCTGGGATGCTGTCCGTTCGTGGACTTCGCTCACACTATGGCGAAGAGGAATGTAGAGCCCCTGAGAAATGGTCAGTATTTTCTCTCATTCTTCCCTTCGTTTTCCTTCTCCTTCTAATTCAGGCCTTATTTATCTTCTGCCTATCTTTTCTAATTCTGCCTTTCGAATTCATTCGTTCTTTTCAGTTGTACCTAATCACCTCTTTGCGGGAGTCATCATCGACAAAGTATTGTCATTTGGTCACCCTAAAATCCCCGAACCTGTTGCTGGCACCGAGATGACCAATGTTGAACGATGGTTCAAGACGTATATCGATATTGAAGACGACAAGGACAGAGCAGAGCATCCTCGCTTCTTAGGCATTTTGCTCGCAATGGATAAATTCATTTGCCCTGGCGCGCAACCCATAAAAAAGAGACCCAAGAATACAGTGCCCAAAATGTACACTGCTGCCTCTGACTGCTTTACTTCATCGCCTTTCATCACGAACCGGGAATTCCGCCGTGAAGAAATCTTCAGAGCTATCGATGCGAAGTACATGCGTATCACGCAAGACAACGAGCGACTCGACAATCTTCAGAAGAATATTGGTGAAGCAGCATACTTGAAACACGATTATTTCCCAAAGATGCTCAAGTACTTCACTGAACTTGTGGATACATTGCATGCTATTCACACCGAGCAGTACGAGGATTATTCTCGAGTCCACATGATGAAATACACCGCCAAAAACAAGTATCTCCAGATCGTTGAACCGACCATGCACATCTCGACATGGGCCGCGTTTGTCTCCCAGGTAATAGTTTCTAAATTCACCCCTTCTGTCAATTTTATGTTATTTTAATGTTTATCGCGTTCCGCTGCTTCTCACCTATCCGTTTGATCGCAACAGTATCTTCCAGATCTTGCGAGCATTCTCAAAGCCGAAGAGCATCTCCTGGCGGAGAGCGTTCCAGAGGAAGTATCTGAGTCCATCGAAAACTTGCAAAAAGCGGCGGAGGAGGCCCCAATGCAAGACGAGCCTGTTTTTCCTCGACCTGAAGGACAAGATACGGCTTTGATGCAGAAAGGTGTCGTCGTCATTGACACCACACCGATTTTCCGCAAACGAGGATATGCCTACATTTTGGACAGCGCCCCGACGTGGACAGCTTTAGACGGCAGCGTCCGTGAAGACGACACGACGGTGGCCCGCATCCGATTTGCAAATAAGGAAGCAGGAAAGGACGACGAACTCGTGAGATCGAAACACTACCTTTGGATCATAGGTAATCTCCCTTTCTCTATCTTGGATAAAATATTATATCTTCAAATACTGAGAATTAATTTGCTTTTGTGTTGGCAGGGGATGTCGGCAGTGCGGACCTTCTTCCTCAATCTTTGGCTGAGGCGCCAACGCAACCAGTTGCCAACTCGGCACTCGAAAGCGATGCCGGTGAGCCGATATAAAACATCTCTCGCTCTCTATCTCCCTTTCTCCTTCGCTCTCCGTCTTAGGTCACAAAATTGATATATGCATTCAAATACTGAGAATTGATTTGCTTTTGTGTTGTGAGAAGGTTCCGATGGTAGCAAGCCTGCATCTCCTGAAGCTGAGTGTCCATCTCCAACGCAAAAAGTTACCAGCTCTGAAAGCGATGCCGGTGAGCCGATATAAAACATCTCTCGCTCTCTATCTCCCTTTCTCCTTCGCTCTCCGTCTTAGGTCACAAAATTGATATATGTATTCAAATACTGAGAATTGATTTGCTTTTGTGTTGTGAGAAGGTTCCGATGGTAGCAAGCCTGCATCTCCTGAAGCTGGGTGTCCATCTCCAACGCAAAAAGTTACCAGCTCTGAAAGCGATGCCGGTGAGCCGATATAAAACATCTCTCGCTCTCTATCTCCCTTTCTCCTTCGCTCTCCGTCTTAGGTCACAAAATTGATATATGTATTCAAATACTGAGAATTGATTTGCTTTTGTGTTGTGAGAAGGTTCCGATGGTAGCAAGCCTGCATCTGAGGTGCAAACGCAACCTCCAGTTGGAGGTGGACACGATACGGGTCGTACACAACCATCTCCAATAATGACTACACCTCCTTCACTTCTAACTTCACCTTCGCCTGCTCAAAGCACTCGAGCTGCTCGAAGACTCTCTGCAGCAAGCCCTGCTGCAGGGCCATCAGGGGCAAGCCCTGCTGCAGGGCCATCGGCGGCAAGCCCTGCTGCAGGGCCATCAGGGGCAAGCCCTGCTGCAGGGCCATCAGGGGCAAACCCTGCTGCAGGGACATCAGAGGCAAACCCTTCTCCAGGGCCATCAGGGGCAAACCCTTCTCCAGGGCCCTCAGGGGCAAGCCCTGCTGCAGGGCCATCAGGGGCAAACCGTCTCCCATCAGCGGGCCCTGTATCTCCTGCAGCTGGAACTCCGCAGCGGCAACCTGCTGCATTCATCATGGATCAGGATGCTGAGGCGATTGTTTCCCCTTCAAAGACTCCGAAGACCGCCGAAGAAACCGAGGCAGAGGAGCAAAAAAAACAGGCTGTCATTCGCAAGTATGCATCTTCCCTCCTGAGATTTTCTTATACCACCATTGCTTTTTTGATGGTGTATGTGCATTACTAAAACCAAGTATACGTTGCTTCTGTGGGCCATCAGGACAATCGATGACATGCATAAGTTGGTCGACCATAATAATCCATGTGCGACATCGTGGAAAATCCCCATCCTGTACATCGATGATGCAGAAGGAGCGTATCGCCCTCGACCACTGGACGAACATCACGCCCAGGCTATTGCCGAAATGATGTACTGGAACCCACACACCGGTTCGGGATCTCCAGCCCTGATTTCCGTCATAGAGAATCAAGACGATCCAACAAGCACCAACCCAGAGACATTCGTTTGGGCGGCCATCGCGCAAGGCAGATACAGGTAAGACCCATTGCGTTGATGGATGCATGCATATGTGTTCCAACTTACACTTTCTTTGTTATTCTACAGATTCACCTGCTTTGGACATCAGCATTTGCTGGAGGCAAAGCGTCGCTGCGTCAAGGCGGATGAAGCAAAGCACGCAAACCATGAAAATCGAACGGAAGCGTTTAAGTTCATCGAATGTCGTCTCTTCATGAACTTGAGCGCCATCGAAATGAATCAGGTGTGTCTCACTCATGCCAGTTTTCTCAGGTGCTTCTCAGGGCTTACATACTCAAGTGTTTAGGGAGGTTTACGGTCGGCCAGCGTCTCAGCTATAGTCATGATCCGTGCAATTCGTTTGCGCACGCAGCTTGGGAATGAGCAGAACAACATTGACGCCTACATGAAGCACCGCAACATCACGGAGATCATTCTTGGCATGCGAAAACACGTGGAGAAACTGATGGCTGACCCCAGCGAAAGAGACGCTGCAATGAAGAGGTTTGAGAACCTGATTTTCAGTCAGGTGCCGCCGAAGCAGACCTTGAATCCCGAATTCGAAACGGCGCTGAAGACGCAGGTGTTCAATCACCAGAAGCTGAATGCAGACAAGAAGAACCCGCATTGGGCTGCTTGGGCTATCTCGGTGCAATCGCACAAGTTGTTCAAACAACTTCAGAGAGGTGCTGCCATTTTTTGTGAATCCCGTCTCAACATTATTCTTATTTGCTCTTAGGTGTTTTTTGCAGTAGCTAACTGACGATTTGGTATTTCATGTTTTCGCTTTCAGTGATGAAGGCCCACAATGAAGGGAAGCTAGAGGGAGTTGACCCGGACGATGAAGACGCCACGGAGACGACCTTGGCCACGGTTGGGTCATCTCGCAATAAGCCCAAACGTAAACGTTCAAGCGGTATGTCGACCGGCACAACTGACCTCAACGCACCAACGACCAAGCAGCCTAAATGGGACCCCACATCCGGAAAGCCGATCGTCTACCATGATCTGCCGAAGGGGTTCTATGATACCTGGGCCCCCTTGACCGAAGGACACTTACGTGAGATCACTGAGCTCGTCGACGAAGCCGTCATCGAACAGAAGTACACGGTCAAAGATGTGATCAACCGTATCGCCGAGATCAAGACTCTCAACAATGTTCGAGAGAACCTAATGCTGCTTGCCTCAGATGCTCATAAACGATTCAACATAACACACTCCTTGGAATCGACACCGGCCTACCGGCAACTGAGCTTTCTCAAGAAAAACCGGCATTCTATGCAGAACTTTCTGCAAACACAACCGAGAGGGTTCGAAAACAACGTATACGACATAAATGCACCCTGCTTCATTGCTTACCTAGATGAAGATGGGTATCCCATACCTAAAGAAAGGAAACCAGTGGACGCTGTCGTGGATGCCGATGCTCCCGAGTCGAAGTTCTGGGATCGTAAGATGACCTACGGTGAGCTGGATGGCGAGATCAATACGCTGCAAAAGAAGCTTGACAGCTTTACGTTTCCCAACCCAGAACACGACTGGAAGAAGTTTTGCGACTATTTGTCAGGGGCTGGGGATGAGAGAGAAATACGTACATTACTGAAGGTAATTTACCTAAGTTGCGCCCTCTGATCGTCCTTCACGATATCTGATTTTCTCATATCGGCTTGCGTGTTCAATTAACGACGGGGTTTGTTTACAACTGTACCAGGCGGGAGTGGTGCCCCCGAAGGTCTCCTGCAAGAACGAGCAGGAGAACCGAAATTTCAATTTGAATCACGGCCTGCAAAAGAAAAACAGCGGCACGAGGCGAAGATAGAGAAACTGATCAAAGAAATTCCGAAGGATATAAAGTTCTACTGGAATAATATCGAGAGCGCTGTGTTGCTGAAAATCGGATCGACGACAGCATCGACTGCGGAAAATCTCCTAAAGAATCTTCCAGGTGCGTATCTCGGTTTTATATTCCATTTGTGCACCGTAGCTATGTAATTACTAATCGTTTACATTGCACACAGGTGTGAGTTATCGAATATTGTCAAACGTTCCTGAGGGCCAGCAAGTCGACGATGATGACTACTTCTACACTCACAAGATTCCGCAACTGGTTTTCAAGAAGGACTTTCTTCTGGAGCCCGCATCACCTGAATCCTTCATGACTCTTCCCAGGCTTCCATTTACCGGTTTCATTATGGATTGCGAGTATGCTCTGGACTCGAACAAGAGATGGATCCCGAAACCTCTCTTAGCAGGAGAGTTCAAGCAATTCCTACAAAACTTCAACACTTTGACCACGTGTGATGATTGGGTAGGGGGATGTTTCTGTGGCTTCCAACAACACCACGAGTTCTTCGAAGCCGCCAAGCAGTTTTGCCATGGGAACGCCGAAAAGATGTTCTGGGTGAAACCTTTGAGCAGATCGAACATGATGGCCTTTGAATCTGGCGTTGCGCCACGGAACTACACCAACCGCATGGAGTGCTTTGTCTTGTGTTACTACGTCAAGGAAGCAACACCTACAGGTCCGTAGATGTTAAGTTACGTACAATTCTGTGATTGCCTTTTGGCGTCTAAGCATGGGCAATCTGACTGCGCTGATTGCTCTCGCAGACGAAACCCACCCAGCCGTGCATAAAAGGCTTCCCTGGATGAAGAACTTGATTAGAGTTCTCGGTGAGGAGGAGAATGCGGATAGTGATGTCGTCGATAAGCAGTTCGTGGCTTCTTGCCGAACCAACACCTGGGAATATGCCCCTGTACACTCGTCGAAATTCGCCAATAACTCCGAGGGAAAAAGAATTAACAAACACCAGAAGCCGCTGAAGCTCATCCACGACCTCATCAATATCCATATGCGAGGTCCTGAGTTAGAGGGGGAAGCGAGGGGGAAATCTGCGTACGAGGGGGTGTTACCTCTTCATCACGATTATCACTTCATCTTGGGTGCGTGCTGCGGTTCGGGGACCACTTCGGTAGCCGCCAACATGTTGGGATTGGGTTCCGTCGCTTTCGATAGGTAAGCATTCATGTCTACATCCATTTTTTGAAAAATACTTTGTATATCGGTTTTAACAAGTGCTGGTGTCTTGGATGCAGGGAGCAAGGTACAGTAATCACTCACCGTTAAGGAAACTCGACGTTAAGGAAACAGCCAGCGTTTTTCAAAACTCCGTCATATTTAATACATCGCCCCCATATTTAATAACTCTATGTAAAAATACGCTGGCGTTAATTTCCTGTTTTCTTAAAGGTGAGTGATTACTGTATGGTCGACTCAGCGAAAGAGCGCATTAGGTTTCCTGATGGATTTTTTTCTTTGGCCGACGAAGTGTTGAGCAAGCAGGAATACGACGAGGTGAAAAGGCAGAGAGAGGCACATCGTAAAGAGCAAGAGAAAGTCGAGAAGGAGCGGGATAAGAAGACGGCGGTCGAAATGAGGGAAACGGAAAAGGCCGCCAAGCAGCAGGAGGCCGAGGCCGCCAAGGCCGCCAAGCAGCAGGAGGCCGAGGCCGCCAAGGCCGCCAAGAAACAGCAGTCCGAGGCCGCCGAGGCCGACAAGGCCGCCAAGCAGCAGCAGGCCGAGGCCGTCAAGGCCGCCAAGAAACAGGAGGATGCCGACAAGGCCGCCAAGAAACAGAAGGCCGAGGCCGCCAAGGCCGCCATAAAACGGGAGGCCGAGGCCGCCAAGGCCGCCAAGAAACAGAAGGCCGAGGCCGACAAGGCCGCCAAGGCCGCTGCAGCCGCCGCGGCGGGGCATATACCTAAGCGGCAAGCGGCAGAAGGCGGAAAGCCGGACCAAGAGACGTAGACGGTAAAGCTCGCTAGGCAATGATGATTTCCCTGCTAGGACATGGTGCCAGCACCTAGGTCAATATTTGTTGATAGTCTTAATAACCTATTGTCTCAGTGCAGAAGTACGCTGATGAAACACGTATGGTATATCTTGATATGACAATTGTAAATAAAGTATATTCTCCAAAGGTATGGGCGACATATGTTGTTGTGGAACCGATGTCCGATATGGAGCGGGTGACATGCCTCCGCTTTCATTGTGATTGCCTGAAAATCATACTTCAGAGGTTGCTTTCATAGAATGATTGGCAATGCGAACAGGATAATCATGGACTTCGCAGACACGCCTTCGTCGCAAAATAATAGTAGATATGTACTTGTAGGTCCTTCGATCCGAGCGGACTAGTACCGGGTATCTGATAATTCGGCAGGTCCAAGACTTTCCAAGATCATAAGCTCTATTTCTTGCCTAAACTACTCATTTGCCCCCTTTTCCCGTCAGCGACGCACCTGCTTCTACTTCTACCATAGTCATGCCATCCAAGCGGCAGTCTGTTTTCACATACATCGACCGGTTTGCCAAAAATCACGGGGAGTCTTACCCATGCAGCAGTACAGTTCTTCTTCCGCCGGGTATGACTATCCAAAAGTTGTGGGAGAACTACAATACACAATGCGTCGACGGCGAAGGCATGGAATGCTCACTCAGCCTTTTTCGTCGTGTGTTCAGAGAGGAGCTTAGCTCTTGGGTCAAGTTCCGTCGGATGAATTGATGCTATATAGCGACAGCATTATACAATCAGCCATTGAGCAAATTGACTTATCGTTGGAACACCGTTAAATATGATTGTATTCGAACATATTTTGAATGAAATTGTTATCGACGTTTCACATTTCCAATGTTGTGACATGCTATGTTTGTGACATGCGGGCCTTCGATCCGACCCACCTGAAAGAGGTCATTTGATTGGCCAACTGAAATCACGACGGCCACACTACTGAGATATCTAAGCACCTACCTTGTCCTCACAAATCACTTTTCAGCTTGGCACTTTTCTTTCTTCACCTGCCACCTCATCCAACCATGCCATCCAAGCGAGAATGTATTGTTGCCTATGTTCTTGGCATGTACGCAACATGCCCTACTGCCCCCAGAATGAGAATGAGGAATTTTGACTATCTTCCTCATGGTATGACTGTTCGAATGTTGTGGAGGAACTACAATGAATGTTATATGTGCAGGAATGCGGAAGGCAACAAATGCACGTTGGGGTATTTTCGATGTGTGTTTCGAAACGACCTTGCCTTTCGGTTCAAGTTCCGACAGGTTCAGCCGTAACGTTACCGTCAACGAAATCACGGCGGCTACGAGTCAGAATGTTATCTTGATTCCACTTTGATTTCGAGTAAGACTTAGGATTGCAACCTCCCGAGGGTTAGAGTTTCGACTACTTTTCGATAAGAATAGTATACTTAAACATATGTTAACAATGTGGTAGAAGTGTATAATGTTCATTCGTCAATGGCTTGTGTTTCTTGCCGATATGCTGATGTGCCTGTGTATGGGGTTTTCTGCCTCGGTTGTGTTTTTGTCTTTGATTAAAAAATCGGCGACTAAGTGATCCCGCATGTGCGAGATATACGAATTTGATTGGACCAAAAGTACACTACTCTTGCACGACCCGCGGTCCACTCACGACCAGGTACAAAAGCTCTTGCCCGACCCTTGAAGATTCATTTCCCCTTGTTTCTTCTAACATACGCACCTCCAACCATACCTTCAAACATCTGCTACTTACCTTGAAAGCATTGCCATCTGCAGGTATTATAGCTCCACATTTATCCTCACAATATATATATTTTCGACTTTTGCTATGGGTTTCGCACGACTTTCGCTTCAACTGCTAATCACCTTGCAAGCATTGTTATCTACAGGTATAAAATCCTGCAACATCGTGGCCACGTTATGCCTTCAATTCTACGATTCGGAGTTTATGGGACACGCGATCGTGATGAAGACGCTGCAGACGCTATCAGTAAACATGGAATGGTCCACCTGCGATGTCCTCAATGCAATGTAGACCGCTGGATGATATGTAAGTTCTTAAACACCCTCGAGGACAGACATACGGGACACCGACAGGACTTAGGGATCGTTTGGTGGCGCTACACCCGGAGAATTCGGAAATACATGTTTTTTGACCTTCAAGAACCGGAACTTTATCCCGACCAGAGCCCAATAGGGAACGAATGGGTTACCCCAAGGACACTGGTCATTCCAATCGACGTCACTTGGGCGCTTATTATGACGCGGCATCAACGAGATGAAGAGGAAATCAACCTATATTGCGTGCGATGCAATTGCCTTGACCAATAAAGCTCTGCCATTTATGTTCTCCGATAGAGCGTCAACATTGCGGTCAACGTTACCTCGCTATCGAGGGAATTAAAACCTACAAGTGCCGCAAATAGTTGTGGATTGAAGATATAGATTCCAATGTATCAGCAATATAGTAGCCTTAGCACTGTGAAATGATCGAAATCTCTTGCCTAGAAGACATCATAGACAAATATTTGGTGTATTTTGAATAAATTTGTATGATGATATAGATTTGTGTATCATATGCTAGTACCCATCTCAGTTGCAACTTATTTTACGGGAATTGAAGCACCTGAATACGCACATTCATAAACGTGTACCGTGCATGCTGGCCTAAATTGCACATGGATGTACCCATATTTGCATACTTGTACATGATATGCACGCATATGAACAAAAATGCAACAAAAAAATCTACCGGGACTCGCCGAGTACGAAAGCATCACGCACAAATAAATAATTTGAGTAATATTTTGTAATAAAAATTGCGGGACGACTTACGTGTCGCTTACGTGTCGCTTACGTGTCGCTTACGTGGCACATTTCAGATGACGTGGCAATAACTTTTAGACGACGAAAATTGTGTCAAAATGAAGGTTTTTAGACGACGATCGAGATTCATTTATTCCCAATAGTCTGTTCGTCCCTTCATTCCCCCACCCCTGCCTGCGCGACATGCTCGGTATTTCCCATTTTCTCATCGGGTGGGGGTCGAAGATCATGTCGTGCTGACTAGCGCTCTCCATCGCATTTTTAACCGCTGCCATGTCGGACTCTGCCTTCGAGGTGTGGACCCTTGAGTTGGCCGGCCTGGGGTTGCGAAGTGTGTGATATTTACGGACAGTGCAGTATGTGCTGCTTTGCAGGGCTTTCCCAACGACTTCCGCTGCCCTTTCCGGGTTCGGGCAGAATTTTTGCCATCCCTCCGTGTTGGCGACAACTAGGATTCTCACCCCCCAGTTGCTGTAATCCTTCTTCGTGACACCTGACACAGTGGTGCCCCCCCAGTTTTCTGGGGGGAGGAACGTAAAGCTTTTTCTTGGGATTACCCCAAACTCATGTATCCTGGTATCACCATATCTCCTGCAGTATGCCTTGGCCGGCGTTCTGGTCCAGGCCGGGTAGATTCCTACCCCTAGTACCGGGGTTTTCGCCATGGTGGACATTAGAGCCTCCTGAAGCGCTTTGTCCAGGTCTGCCGCTGTGTACTCCGGATTGAATTCAAAGGCGCCTAGCTCACCCCAGTGGGTGTCCCATGCAGACCCTTTGGATCCAAAGATCTTGTCTCTGTCGAACTTGGAGCAATATGTCGCCGTGTGACTATGTACATTGAGCGGCGAAGCAAACACCTCCGCCTGGATCCCGAAGGCCTCCTGGAGCGCCTGCATAATTTCCGGGGGGAGTGTCCAGTGATTCTGCAGTGCAGTTTTCTTGACTTCCTCCTCCTCCTCCTCGCAGGAGTATCTTTTGAGCAGGAAGACTACTTCCGTGGCGAACTCGTGGACCGTGCCCAGCTGTGGCTCCCGCTCCTCGAAGGACCTCCGTCTCTCCTCCCCCTCCCTTGCGTGGGTTTGATCTGTGCTGTGCGTGCCCGCCGCGGCTACATATCTGTCGTAGAGCCTGTCTAGTACTTCCACCTTGAGGGCACCTACCATCTTACCCCGCTCATCGTGTGCAAGCACGTGGTGACTGTCTGCCTCCCTCGTGAGCGTACACTTGCCCGTGGGTGTCGCGTCCCAGTCTGGGTTGAAAGGTTCGGTGTCTATGTGGAGTTTGGTGACCCCCGGCCAGTAGTGGGCATGCCTAGTGGGAGTCCCTGACAGTGGTTCCGGTGTTGTGGGGTTTCGAGCGTGCTGGTATTCCCGTTCCATGTTGTGGAACATATTGATCTTCCGTTCGGCCTGGCTCGGGTTCATCCCTTCAATTCCTCCTGTCAGCAGGGTGTCCTCCTCAACCCATGCCTCTTCTTGCGGGCGGATCGGCCCGAGCAGGTATTCCCTGTTTCCCCAGTGCGTCCTAGCTGCCAAGATTGTGGTGCTTTCGGACGCCTCTATAGCCCGGGGTTCCTCCTCCGTTTCTTCGAGCACTTCCGGATTATTGGCAGCCGTCGGACCAGTGCCTACCGAGAGCTCCATGGTATCGATCCTCCACCACTTGTTTCTACTCCGGTAGTCATTGACAGGGGGGTGTGTTGCCCATGCGACCTGTTCGCTGCTTATGAGGTGCGTGGTCATCAGTCTGACTGCGTCTTTCGGGAACCCGATTTTGGCTGCGTTCTGGAACAGGTCCCCCGTCCTGATATCTCCTTCGGCTACTTGAGCGAGTACCCATGTCCTCAGCTCCATGATTTGCACTTTGGTACCCATCCATGTCGTGCCCCTGCCGTCGTTCAGGCTGATCATTGCGATTGGGCGGGGGCTCGGTTCCCCCACGAGTGTCTGTGCGGGGGGGTTCGGCCCAGGACTTGTCTCCTCCCTCCCCGTGGCCTGGGGGTTTTGTGGGGTCTGCCTGGTCCTTTTCTCCCCGACCTTCGGGGGTACTTGGGCGTGTCCGGGAATTCTCGTCATCGTGCCTGCCTGGGTCTGCACGTTCGAGCCTTCCCGCTCGACTTGCATTGGTCCTGCACCGGTCTCTCCACCATGTTCGCCTTCTCCCCCCTCGAAGGAGATTGGGTCATGAATCGCTCCCTCCCCGTGAAATATGTGGTGGCGTTCCTGTTGTTCCAACTCTCCCATGCGCTCCATGATTGGGCCTCTCATGGCCTCCCGGTATTTTCTGGAGGTCTCCGCCTCACTGCCCACAGGGGGGGCGTGCAGCCTAATCCAGGATTCCCATGTCTCTCCCGTGGCGGACCTGTTCCATTCCTGCCACTTGTCAATCATGTAGCACACCCAGACTCCGCATTGGTACCCGTCCCGCTGGTGCGTGACCCCCATGTTGGCAGCCGTTATGTTGACTGGCGGCCGTCCTGGCGGCCCTGCCCACTGTCTGAGTGCCGTCAGTAGGCGCGTATCCTCCCCCCCCCATCGGGTCGTAGAGGTACTGTAGATCGAGACGCTATCACTTTCGTTTCCTCCGAAGAGGAGCACGTTCCAGTGGCTGCCGTCGCAAGTCAGGACGAAGGAAAACCCCTCTTCCCTGACTTTGTCCATCGTGTTGCGTATCTGCGCGTCGTACTGGTCAGACTGCTCGAACGTGATTCCGTTGAGAGCATCCGCGAGTTTCGTCTGTTGCATCGACACCGTGGCCACGTTCGTCGTACAGAGGCTGTGGGTTTCCACTTGTATGGAACTGAGCCACGCCTCCCTGCCCCTGGTGTCCGAGAAGACTCCTTCCGTTCTGTGCCTGGGGGGGCCCTCCCCTTGGGGAGTAGGTCCGCTTCTTCCTCCCCCCTTCATGAGACTGTCCTTTTGGGACGCTTCAGTTCGTTTTCCCCTCATTGCCCTCCTGCAGTTCATTGCCTCCTTCTCCGTGAGTCTTGTTCCTGCTCTGGCTGCCTGTCGCAGGTCTGCGAGGGTTTTTTCCGCTTCGGGCCTTACCCCAGCGGAGTCCAGCACTATGCTCCTTCCCCCCGGGACTTCAGTCAGGGTGGGTCTGATTCCAATATCTTGGCATTTATAGGCGTCCTCGTGGTCTTCCTCATCCTTGGCGCAGTAGTCTGTCGCCAATCGTTTCAGGGCATCCCTGGCTCTCCTGGAGGTCGTAGGGGGTCCTCTTTTCCCAGCATGCCACAGCGATCGCGGGCCCCATTTAGATTGGGTGAGGTGGAAGCCCGCTTCCCAAACGGTGGGTTCCTCCTCGCTGACGGCCTGTGGCATTGCCAATTTCTTGAATCCCAGAGCGTTGTGCGCCCCCTGGGAGAGTGTGAATTGAGGTTTGAGGGCACGGTTCTTCGGGTTGTCCCAGAATTGCGTGTCGTTGGGCTTGTCTGCAAGTGCTTCGCATATGTATGGGTATAGCATGAGCATGAAGGTTCGCATGCGCCCTTGAAACCTGGCAGGGACTTTCGCTTTTGCTTCTCTGAGGCTGCACGCACGGGTGCCCCCCTGCGCCACATAGAATCCCTCGTTCACAAAAGGGAGAAGTGGCAGCAGTGTGGTTAGACTAAGCGGGATCTCCTCTTGGTCCTTGGCTGAGTAAATCTTCATGCTCTCTTCCCCCGTGTCCTTGTTCATGACCGTTCTGTGTCTGCCTTCGAGTGCACTCGGGAAGGGTTTCCGGACCGCATGTGCTAACTCGGAGATAACCCTGTGCTGGGTGTTGATAAGGTCCGCCAGTAGTGGTCCAGACCCTGTGAGTAAGACTTGGTGCTCACGTAGCACCGCTAGTTGCCGGGCTGTGCAGCACCTGTCGAGTTCCCCAGTTTTGACTGTACCGTCCACCTGTCCCTGTCTGCGGTTGTAGTGGTACCTGACCAACCCCCTCGTGGTGGCGCTAAGTTGAGAGGTCTGTTTGACGTGAAAGGCCTCACTTTCTCTGAACACCTCTCTCGGCCTTTCCCGAAGGTCCTCCCTGGTGGCGGTGGCCATCTGCAGGGCGCTTGCCACACTTTGTGCGTACGTGGCCAATAGTGGTGTGTGTCCAAGCCCGTAGGAGGTTTTCGGGAGTGCCGTGTAGCAATTAGCGGTGCCTCTTGGCAATCCATTAAGGAGCTTGTACGCCCCGCCGATAATTGCGTCTAGGTCCTCGATTTCCTTGGTAGAAAAGATTCCCAAGGGGAGGGCATACCTAAGCTGTCCTATAACCGCAGAGCGAAGGACCTCCTCCTGCTGTCCGCTCGTTAAAGGGGAGTGGAGGAGCGCCTGTATCCTTTCCCTTGCCTGCAGAAAGGAGGTTTGCTTCTGGACCGTCCAGTTCCCCGAAAGGGCGACCTGCATTCCAAGGTACTTGTACGGGTCGTCCGGGTGGAGGTACGGGAATCCATGCCTGCCTACGCCGGGAGTGTGCATGGTGATATCCTCGTACGTCTCCTCCGGGATCGGGGAGCCCTTTTCGTCCATTCCCGTGATTCCGCATTTGGCCTCGTTAATTCGAAGTCCACTCCAGTTGGAGTAGAGCTCCATCTTCCTGACCTGCACCGCCAGCTGCTCCGCCGACTCCGCGACCAGGGCGAGGTCGTCGACATATGCCGCCGAAGAGGTGCGAATTTGTTTGTCCAAATCCGTGAGGCGGTGTAGGTATCCCTTGTGGCTCGCTTTGAGCCAGCGTAGAAGGGGTTCCAGATAGAGAATAAAGAGTAGGGGGCTCAGTAAGGTCTCCCTGAACTAGTCCCCTTCTAACTGCAAGGGGTTCCGAGCTGTGGTGCTCTATCTTCGAGGCCATCCTGAAAGGTGACCTGTGAGCGTCCCCCCCATAAAGGTCTGCCACCACTTTGATCGCATCCTCCGGGATCCCCAGGTACTTCATGGTGTACTGGAGCTTGTCGTGCTCCACCGACCCGTAGGCGTTCTCGAAGTCTACGTACAGGACATGTAACTGGCTGTGAGACAGCTTGCTGTCTTCTATAACATGTTGTAGCCTTAGCAGCTGGTTGATCGTGCTCCTGTGTTTCCTAGAACCCATTTGTTCTTGGCTGTGGATACTGTTCACCTCACAGAACGTGGACAGGACTTCTGTAACCATCGACGTGTAGAGCTTAAGGATTGTGCGGAGGAGCCCTATAGGCCTGTAGTTGGAGAACATTGAGGTGTCCCCTTTTTTATGCAAGTAGATGAA
>LGRX02008291.1:26333-40186 GCA_001247695.2 Cymbomonas tetramitiformis | reverse complement strand
ACCTCTGACCTTTATAATCTTCACCCAAACCAAATTACCTTACCTTACCTACCTCTGATCTTTATCGTCTTGGCATGAAGTGAATTTTCATCTCCGTTCGCTGTACGTGTTATGAATTTAGATATGGGTCATCTGAATGACCATCTCCGTTCGCCTTTTTCTTTATTTGCTATGTATGCGGAGGAAAGCGAACGGAGATGGTCAATCAGCAGCAGCAGCAGCAGCAGCAAAGCTCGAATCCCAACGGGCAATACAGTCGAATGTTCCATCTCACGATCGCCAGACGCTAACGATGACAGTGACACAACAGTCGCGTGTATGTACCACGACGCCACCCACGCGTTATGGCATGGCATGCTGGGAAGCAAAAAGCAAAGCACTGTCGCGCACATGATCCTGCGGTCATATAATGTAATGGCGATATCCATGTTAACATCGCATGGTAATTAATCGTGCTGTCCAAAAGGATCGACGCCTAGTGGAGATCGCATATTTGTGATCGACAGCGCCTAGACCTCTGACCTTTATAATCTTCACCCAAACCAAATTACCTTACCTTACCTACCTCTGACCTTTATAATCTTCACCCAAACCAAATTTTCATCTCCGTTCGCTGTACGTGTTATGAATTTAGATATGGGTCATCTGAATGACCATCTCCGTTCGCCATTTTCTTTATTTGCTATGTATGAGGAAAGCGAACGGAGATGGTCATTCAGCAGCAGCAGCAGCAGCAAAGCTCGAATCCCAACGGGCGATACAGTCGAATGTTCCATCTCACGATCGCCAGACGCCAACGATGACAGTGCCACAACAGTCGCGTGTATGTACCACGACGCCACTCACGCGTTATGGCATGGCATGCTGGGAAGCAAAAAGCAAAGCGGCACTGTCGCGCACATGATCCTACGGTCAGATAGTGTAATGGCGAAAATGATTTAAACATCGCATGGCCGACGCGATGTTCGGACATCAGATCGATTCGCTTTTACATTGCATAGCAGACGCGAGGATCTCGATGTTCATGTTCGGATCTCTCGAGTGCGCCACGTCGGCAAGATAAATAATCCCATCGACCGTCAGATGCGCCTAGTGGAGATCTTAATTTAAGATCGACCGGGCCTAGACCTCTGACCTTTATCGTCTTGGCATGAAGTAAATTACCTTACTTAGTCAATCACCACCACCAGCAGCAGCAGCAGCAGCAAAGCTCGAATCCCAACGGGCGATACAATCGAATGTTCCATCTCACGATCGCCAGACGCTAACGATGACAGTGCCACAACAGTCGCGTGTATGTACCACGACGCCACCCACGCGTTATGGCATGGCATGCTGGGAAGCAAAAAGCAAAGCACTGTCGCGCACATGATCCTGCGGTCATATAATGTAATGGCGATATCCATGTTAACATCGCATGGTAATTAATCGCACTGTCCAAAAAGATCGACGCCTAGTGGAGATCGCATATTTGTGATCGACAGCGCCTAGACCTCTGACCTTTATCGTCTTGGCATGAAGTAAATACCTCTGACCTTTATAATCTTCACCCAAACCAAATTACCTTACCCGTAATTTTAACGAGGAAATTACCTCTGTACTGTACTGTCGTTTGGTCTGTACTGTCTCGTCTTTGTACTGCGTCCGTGACAGCATGTCAATTTCCGCGTCTCTGGTTGGAGGTCCACCGTTTTTCGTCGACGGCAGTACAATGCAGACAAAAATGACGACAGTATAGAGGCGGAGGCGTGGATGTCGCCAAAATGAAATTAAGTATGGTGCGGAACGGCCGGTACATGCTACAGTACACACGACAGTATACGGAGTACAGCCGACAGTACAGACTACAGTACCGACGACAGTATACGACAGTACAGACGACAGTACAAAACGTGGTGGAAAATACTGCATGCCCCTCTCTCGATAATATTTCGCTTAAACCTTCGGGCTGTACTGTACTGTCGCACGGCTGCCACGTCGGCACATATTTCCCCAAAATCGACAGTACAGTACAGAAAACCGACAGTACAGTACAGAGGTAATTTCCTCGCTAATATACCGGGTTACCTTACTTACCTTAGTCAATCAGCAGCAGCAGCAGCAGCAGCATCAGCAGCAGCGGCAGCAGCAGCAGCAAAGCTCGAATCCCAACGGGCGATACAGTCGAATGTTTCATCTCACGATCGCCAGGCGCTAACGATGACACTGCCACTGCAGTCGCGTACATTTATCGCGACGCCACCCACGCGTTATGGCATGGCATGCTGGGAAGCAAAAGGCAAAGCACTGTCGCGCACATGATCCTGCGGTCATATGATGTAATGGCGAAAATGATTTAAACATCGCATGGCCGACGCGATGTTCGGAAATCAGATAGATTCGCTTTTACATTGCATAGCAGACGCGAGGATCGAGAAATGTCAAATCATTAATGGAATGGCAGACTCGATGTTCATGTTCGGATCTCTCGAGTGCGCCACGTCGGCAAGATAAATAATCCCATCCACCGTCAGATGCGCCTAGTGGAGATCTTAATTTAAGATCGACCGGGCCTAGTACCTTAGTCAATCAGCAGCAGCAGCAGCAGCAAAGCTCGAATCCCAACGGGCGATAGTCGATTTTTCCATCTCACGATCGCCAGACGCTAACGATGACAGTGCCACAACAGTCGCGTGTATGTACCACGACGCCACCCACGCGTTATGGCATGGCATGCTGGGAAGCAAAAAGCAAAGCACTGTCGCACACATGATCCTGCGGTCATATGATGTAATGGCGATATCCATGTTAACATCGCATGGTAATTAATCGCACTGTCTAAAAAGATCGACGCCTAGTGGAGATCGCATATTTGTGATCGACAGCGCCTAGTACTTAGTCAATCAGCAGCAGCAGCATCAGCAGCAGCAGCAGCAGCAAAGCTCGAATCCCAACGGGCGATACAGTCGAGCGTTCCATCTCACGATCGCCAGACGCTAACGATGACAGCGCCACAACAGTCGCGTGTATGTACCACGACGCCACCCACGCGTTATGGCATGCTGGGAAGCAAAAAGCAAAGCACTGTCGCGCACATGATCCTGCGGTCATATGATGTAATGGCGATATCCATGTTAACATCGCATGGTAATTCATCGTGCTGTCCAAAAAGATCGACGCCTAGTGGAGATCTCATATTTGTGATCGACAGCGCCTAGTACCTTAGCAGCAGCAGCAGCAGCAGCAGCAGCAGCAGCAGCAAAGCGCGAATCCCAACGGGCGACACAGACGAACTTTCGATCTCACGATCGCCAGACGCTAACGATGACAGTGCCACAGCAGTCGCGTACATTTATCGCGACGCCACCCACGCGTTATGGCATGGCATGTTGGGATGCAAAAAGCGAAGCACTGTCGCGCACATGATCCTACGGTCAGATGGCCTACTGTAGTGGAGATCTCTTTTTGAGATCGATCCGCCTACTGTAGTATATTTACAAGGAGTTCCGAGTTCACCGTGACAAGTAGTCGTTTGCACTTCTACACGTTCAGCTGTTCAGCTGTTCAGCTGTTTGTTGCTAGTAGCTAGATGCCTGTTGTTTTGATTTCAAAGCATTGCCTCTACAGTACAGCAATCGTGTTACACGACTTCCGGTATTGGAAGTGCGGAATATATCATTACCTGCGCTTTATTTATAGTTTGTGATAGAATTGTTTCTTCTCCCATACAGGTCTGCGAGTATACCCAAAGGTTACGAGAATCGGAATGCTCTCATTTTGTTACTTGAATTTCTGAGCGTCATTCAATAGTTATGATACTTCTTATCTAGAAAGTATCCATTAGCAGTTTTTCATCCTGATTTGTCATATAGAACGAATGTCGTCGAGCTCTGGTCTGCCACCTTCTGGCACCATAGTATGTTTGGAGAATAACGGGTATTTTCTTGGAGCCGTCCATCACAACAACAAGTGGGAACTTTGCTCGAGGTCAGCTTGCTTTCTATCTAATAGTTTTTTTTACTTGCTTTTCACTCTCTCTCACTCGAAGTTCACGTTTGAACTCAGGGAAAACAGGCCAGAAGAGAGATTGCAAGCTTCAGACGACTTAGCCAGTTGCCCAGCGGCATACTTATTTATCATTGTGCACTGCAACTCAACTGGGGCCGTTGCTTTTCGTTCCGTTAAAGCCGAGGGTCGCACGCTACAGGCGTCTCCTACGAGGGGCTCGCCGCTACATTTTTCAAGCCGAGGTTCAAAGGTCCACCCCTGACACAATGCTGCACGCTTCTGCTTCTCGTTTTCGGATTGTGACAATATCGTCTGAAATAAAATGTGACAGAGCTTTTGTGGGCGACTTTAAGGGAATGTTCCCTCACTCCACTTGGCCGAGTGCCTCAACAAACAGCATAACGCTTTACTCCAAAAGTCCATTTTAGTCTTCGTTTTGAGAGAAAATGTTCGCATAGACCGAAAGGCATGCAGGGTCTCTTCCTGTGTGACCTCAAGAGGCCACTAGCCGGCGGGTCAAACCGTACGAGCAGCTGACCTCGTGCTTTTTCCTCTCCAGGAATATGAGTCTTGGTACGTTCCCGAAGGAGAGGCTAACTCAGGGGGAAACGCCCAGACGCTCTTCGTGAATGCAAAAGCTCCGGAGAAAGTGCTCAGAGGTACTTGGCGCTTTGCTATCGTTGCGGCATTGCCCGTTTCCTTTTCCGTTTCTCGTCTGGCCTCGCTTCCTCGGTTGCCATTTCCTCGCTGACAAACGAGCTCCATCGAGGATTTCAGGGTGCCCTGATAAAGAGCCACCCGCTGCTTCGTTTCCACAAGCTGCCTTGAAAACGATATATGCAGGCTCTGCTATCGTTATCGTGAGAGATGGTATCAATTGGGCAGCACTTCGCCTTCTCACGGGCGAGGGGTCGTGGGGTCTGATCGACCAGCAACCATTCGGGAAGTCGTCGCGGTTCCCAGGCTGAAGTGGAAAACCTTTCAGCTGTTCTGCGAAGGGGTGCGACTCAGCTGAATCCCTATTCTTTCTGAAAGTGGCCATACCGCCACGCTACCCTCGTTCGTTCGGACTTTCCACCTGCCCTTCCGGGAAACAGTGTCAGCAGTGGGCTGCTACAACTCCGCGCAACTGCGTGCGCTCCGTGTTTGTTGGTTTGGAGAGGAGCACAGTACGCGAATGCTGCTTTACATACTTCAGGAGGCCTCCGATCCTGCCCGAGTCAGTTGACCGCAGACTACGTTTATCACAATCTGACTCAACGGAACCCACCCTGTATTGAGCACCTCACAGCTTGAGCTGTTCACAAAATCACTACGTTAAACGCTGTGCGGATCTTTGTTGTGAGCGACTAACTCTCACGTTTAACTGGTCTCTTTCGTCAAAAAAGACATGCTGCCGTATGGAGTGGGCTGCGCCTGTTTGTACGCCCCCCGAGTTGGGAGCCTCAGGACTCTCTTCCAGAACGAGTGCATTCGGGGGCCACCGAGAGTAGGGGGTGGAATGGGGGCTCGATCAGGTGGGCAGCACTCTGAAGCACGGAGAGGAGCACTCGAAAGGCGACGACGAGAGGGCGCGAGTGCGCGGTGTGTGTCCTTGCCTGACGTTGCCCCTTGCTTTGCAGTAGACCGTTCCCTAAGCTGTCACAAGATCCTGTTATATAGTGCCATCTCTTGCCGAGCGCAGCCGGCTGAGAGGCTCATCCAAGCGGGGGCGTGCTGTACTCTGCCTCCTCGCGCGACTTTCTCCGTGGGTCGCTTTTCCTGGGAGTGTGCGTGGAGTAGATTCGACTGGCTCCGTGCCGGCTCAGACTGTTAGAGGGACGGGGAGATCGCGACGCAGCATGCCAGTTGCAGGCACAGCGGGAGGACGTGCAGGCGTCCGCCTTGCAAGAGCTGGCGCTCGAGCGGCGCCGCCGTGAGGAGCTGGAGTTGCAGCTCGATCGGACGAAGCTCGACGTGCAGCGCCTTCGTGACGACCGTGCCCGCAAAATCCAGGAGGTTGCGCTCGCCTGGTGCGATCCGCCTCCGTCCGCAGACCTCCCCCCACACACACATCGTCAGAAGGCGCGACTGCCATTGCATCTCACAAGTCGTACTCCGAGCAGCTTGAGACTTGAGGGTTAGATCGTCTTTCATCACGGAGGCTTCTGAAGTAAAGGCGTCTCTGTGGATGTGAAGGTTGTAACGCGTCGGACGGAATCCAATGCTCTGCTGGGAAACATGTTTTGTCATCTCGGACCAGAGTCCATGCCGCTGTGCCTCCGGAATACACCTTGAAAGAGATGTGTCAAGGGGTGCGACGTCACTGGCAGTGTGCACTCGGCCGCACAGGGGTAAGGAGCGCAAGCTGAACAAAGAGCTGGAGTCGTACATCATCTCCTGGCAGGTGCGCCGGCGCCCGGCGCCACACTGCGCCCTTGTGGAATGGTTCCAAGCCGGCCCTCTGCCAAGTACCCCTGAAGGGGGCCCACTGCTTGACCCTGGGAGACCCTGGCATGCGCAATGCTGTCTGCCAGGAGAAGCGGAGCCAGCTGGAGGCGGAGTGGCAGCAGGGCAGTGACACCGTCGCCGGCGCCAAGCACCGCAGCTCCTCCTCCGGCAATCAACCTGTGAGGTACACTGCTGCCTTCGGGGCAGCGCTGTCGACCTGCCTCCTCCTCCTCCTGGCCCCCTGGGAGGAGCTCATCCACATCGGCCCCACCGAGGAAGCAGCTTTCAGCACCTGTAGATAGAACCTTCCATTCGGTTCACCACACAGGGAAGTAAATCGAGGTGACCCCCGGGCGCCAAGCAAACAGTTCAGAACTTGACGTGGGCTACGGAAAACTGTGGTGGCGGTGTCTGGAGAACACGAGCAGGCGCGCAAACGTGGGCTGGGGGAAAGTGTGGTGGCGGTGTCTGGAGAAACGAGCAGGCGCGCAAGCGCCCTTGGACAGCTGGTTCTGCTCGTGAGGCTATGGCCGCCGCCGCCCAGTGTTACGCATGGCATGAGCTGCACCGATTTTGTCGGACCGGTGAGGGTGCTGGGCGGGGCTGCACGCAGAGCGCACGAGGCCAGCAGTGCCACGTCAACAGCGATGCGGGATGGGGACCGTGGCGTCCCCCACAGGGAGGTATCCGGAGGGGAGGTGGAGGTAGAGAGGAGCTCCGTCGCAAGGGAGCCCGAGGGGCTGCGACGAGACACCGGCCGGCGGGACGCCGGAGAGGATGTGCATCCGGAGAGGAAGGGAGAGGCGCTCTGGGAGCCGGAAGAGCGCGCGGGCCGGCGGGCCTCCGAGGAGCCCTCGACGGACGCCCACTGCAGGCAGGGCGCCCCCAAGCATGACGTCAGCTGCTCGGTGCCGCCGCCGGCCCCGGCCGTACAGACCGCCCAAATTGGCCGTAATGCCTTCAAGGCGGAGGAGAGGCTCGGTGAGCGCGGCTCAGATCTCCCCAAGCCCCCCATGAGGCGCGACCTTGTCATGCCTGGCCGGGGAATGGAGCTTGGCATCATCCAAGCCTGGGCTTCTATGAAAGGGGTTTCGGTGCCGTAGGTCAGCCCTGCTAATACTGGGGTGGGTGAGAACCTTGTACAGAGTCCACCGACAGGTCCTTCAGCGCTGTTGCGGATACGGGCGTGGCGGCTGGAGGGCGGCGTGTGCTCCCGGCTCCGCGCCGCTCTTCCGTTGACATCGCAGAGGCCGCCGCGCAGAAGCAGGGGAGCGGAGCCGGCGGAGGTGAAGCCCTCGGAGTGGCCCCCAAGGAGCTTTCAGCCTGCTTGTCACCCCGCGGCCACCGTGTTGGCGGCTCTGACTGCATGGCCCGCGCTTCCGCGTCGCCGGGGCGGTGGCCGTCGCCGCGCTGGATGTTCTCACAACGGGAGTGGGGCACATGTGCAGCACCGGCGGAGGCACTCGCTGCTGGTGGTGGCGGATCCAGCAGCAGTGGCCTGGACGTGTTGGCGCTCTGCCGCCAGGCAAAAGCCGCAGCTCGTGCTGGATGCGCAATCCTCAGGTGCCAACACATTTTGCTCTCCGCCTCATCCCTTCACCATGTTCTCAGGCCCGTGCGCCGCCAGTGCACGTTTGCCGCGAGCCCTTCCTGCAGTCGGAATTGCGAAAGAGGATGTTGCTGTAACCCCACCTGCCTAGCATACCACATTCTAGGTTCAGAGACAGCGGTGGGGTGGCGGCCTCAGGGAGGGAGAGACCGCCGGCAAGGCTGTACTGGGCGGCTCGGTGCGTCCAGGAGTGCATGAGCAGCCTGCAGTTGCCCTCCAGTGAGTCGTTTCACTTCGTCCCCAGTCCCGCTGCACGCTCCCTGCATGCCGAAATGTCATCCGTTCTATGTCGGTGGCTGGTCATTCATTCTACACGAGTGTGGTGATATCTGAGGTGTAGTAGCATTCATGAGGAGTGGGTAGGACACCCTTGTGATCGCCACGCTACGCCATGCTTGCATGGATGCGTGCACAGCCGTCGATGCAGCCTCCCCGTGCAGGGCTTGGGCGCCGCTGAAGCTGCTCTGCAGTGGCAAGCAGGCTGCAGGCGCACAGTGCACCGCCGCTCGCATGAGTGAGCAGAGGCTGACTCGACGGGCTCGGCCGCAGGGCGGAGCATGAGTGAGCAGAGGCTGACTCGACGGGCTCGGCCGCAGGGCGGAGCATGCGTGAGCAGAGGCTGACTCGACGGGCTCGGCCGCAGGGCGGAGCATGAGTGAGCAGAGGCTGACTCGACGGGCTCGGCCGCAGGGCGGAGCATGAGTGAGCAGAGGCTGACTCGACGGGCTCGGCCGCAGGGCGGAGCAGGCGTGAGCAGCGGCTGACTCGACGGGCTCCTCGTCGCCGCGAGGGCGGAGCATGAGTGAGCAGAGGCTGACTGAATGGCTCGGCCGCAGGGCGGAGCATGAGTGAGCAGAGGCTGACCTGACGTGGCTCGGCCGCAGGGCGGAGCATGAGTGAGCAGAGGCTGACCTGACGGCTCAAGCCGCAGGGCGGAGCATGAGTGAGCAGAGGCTGACTCGACGGGCTCGGGCCGCAGGGCGGAGCATGAGTGAGCAGAGGCTGACCTCGGACGTGGCTCGTCGCAGGGCGGAGCATGAGTGAGCAGAGGCTGACCTCGGACGGCCCGGCCGCAGGGCGGAGCATGCGTGAGCAGAGGCTGACTCGATCGGGCTTGTCCGCAGCGGAGCACGAGTGAGCAGAGGCTGACCTCGACGTGGGTTTGGCCGCAGGGCGGAGCACATGAGTGAGCAGAGAGGCTGACCTGACGGGCTTGGCCGCAGGGCTAGAGCACGTGAGCAGAGGCTGACTCGGACGGGCCTCGGCCGCAGGGCGGAGCATGAGTGAGCAGAGGCGACTCGACGGCCTCGGCCGCAGGGCTGAGCATGCGTGAGCAGAGGCTGACTCGACGGCCTCGGCCGCAGGGCTGAGCATGAGTGAGCAGAGGCTGACCTCGACGGGTCGGCCCAGGCTGATGGCAGAGCAGGAGGCTGACTCGGGATGGGCTTGGCCGCAGGGCGGAGCAGGAGTGAGCAGTGGGTGAGTCTACGTGGTCGTCCTCAGTGAGGAGCATGAGTGAGCAGAGGCTGACTCGACGGGCTCGGCCGCAGGGCGGAGCATGAGTGAGCAGAGGCTGACTCGACGGGCTTGGCCGCAGGGCGGAGCATAACAGCGCTGCACTCCCGAGGACGGCAGCGGAGCTGTCCACGCTGCAAATAGGTGATCCCATGCTTCT
This sequence comes from Cymbomonas tetramitiformis, assembly GCA_001247695.2. NCBI lineage: Eukaryota > Viridiplantae > Chlorophyta > Pyramimonadophyceae > Pyramimonadales > Pyramimonadaceae > Cymbomonas > Cymbomonas tetramitiformis. The sequence goes on along the minus strand of LGRX02008291.1, from coordinate 30,485 downwards.
CACGCCCTGCTCTGACGGGGGCAAGGAAAAGTTGAAGGTGTTGACTGTGTCCATCGTGTGTCTGAGAAGCGGGCTGGCTGAGTGGAGTGGATCTTGCGGGTGCGGGGAACGGACGGGATCGCGGTGGCGTGTCAGCGCTCCATCCTACGGCCACCACCGTGGGACTGGAGGCAGAGCCTGTGGCGGCGGTCAAGGCGCACACGAGTGAGGGCAAGGCACCAGTGCAGCCGGCGCCCCTGACGAGCGCTTCCATGCACAACGTGGTGCAGGGTGAGCTCGTGTATCATGGCAACAGGATCCAGTCTGCTGCGGCTCCCCCACCATTATTCCCACCTCCACCTCCCCCACCTCCACCTCCCCCCACTCAGCCAAAGGCCCCAGTGCCCCAGTTTAAGGCAGCCAAGGAAGGGGCTGAGGACAGACGCCTGCCAGTCCAGGTGTCATCGAAGAGGCCAGGTGGGTACTGGGCACTTGATTGCACTTCTCCGCGCTCCCGTGTGGATGAGGGCCAGCCTGTTGCATGCGCACCAGATGTGACAATGTCAACAGAACAACGCATAGCCAATGGGTGCCTGAAAGTAAGATTCAGCAGGATAGGATTGCGTACCAGGCGGATGTGAGATCTGAAAAGCTGGCGTGTGATCACAGCCGATGTGGAAGGAGATGGGCACGAGGTCCTGATGGCTGCAATTCGTAAAGGGCCTGGATGCCTGCGTCCAATCAGAGGCGGTCAGAGACCGGCTCAAGAGAATGAGCCACCATCTGAACCATCTACGTGAGCCCCACTGCCCCATTCCCTCTTTCGTCTCCTAATTTGTGCACTTGTGCTGGAGGTGTTTCTAAGTGACTGGGTATGACTCAGTGTCATTTCTGAGGGGGTAGTGAAATCAGTCTCAATTTGCACAAGCTCAATATCCAGTGTTATGCCAAGTCGTGGCTGAGGGAGATAGAGAACATAGCGTTGCACAGACTTGAGCGAGGCAGGTAGAGAATACGTCCCCAGCATTAATGCAGAATAACACTGAATAATTGATACGGAGATCCCAACAAGGAGCTGAGTGCTGGGATTTTCTATCTTGCTTGATAACAGGGTGACATCCAAGGAAGCACATCCAGCGAAGGTGAGCGGGGCGCAAGTCGGCATGAATAGAGAACAACATTTTGCTGCAATCTCCCAGGGCATCCGTGCACGGCGGTCCGCATTCTCGGATGAGAGATCGCCTGGAGAAGGTGGGGGGAGCGATGAGGAATGGTAAATCTCAGAGTAGAGCAGTCTTTCCCCCACTCATTTAGTTGCAATGCTCCCTTGCGTGTGCCTCAAATCATGAGCGTTTCTGATCAAGGCACTCTCTCCTCTTGTACTTGTATGTAAATGTACTTCGGAATGTGTGGATCAGTGCACATTGTCGAAGATACAATTGTGTCCTGCCCACTTGACTGAAAAATAGTTTCCGCACCGTTGATTATTATTTCCACAACCAAATAAGTGAGTATGACTGAAGTATGACTTGCGATGTACGTTTCATGTGAAATGCTTTTCATAATGTCGGTAATACCCTATAAGCCTGTATTTCTCCATAACTCATGGGCATGATCGAATCAATTGGGTGGATGTAAACCAGAATATTCCATATTGGTAGATACGCAGTGAACTGTGCGACTGCAATGGAGAGGTTTTTAATGGAATGCTATGGGCGCAACGATTCGTGCTCCCCCTCCCCGACCATAAATGTAATTGCGCACATTCTGTTTTGCATGCACGGGGGCTCCACCGAAAATAATATATTATTGGCTGGACGATAAGGCCGGCGAGCTCTAGTCCACATGATGCCTGCGATCAAACAGTTTATGGATGAACGGGTGGATAGATCGTGTCAGAACATCACGTAAATCGTCGAAAGCCAATTGGTTGCATAAAATCGCAGTCCGCGCCGGCTTGCGGTGTTTTGCATTTAATACTAAGACACCAACTTAAGGGTAGGGTGCCGGAAGACTTCAAGAAATTTTGGAATTAAAGTTGATAACAAAACCCATATTTAACCGCAAAAGAAAATAATTACTTTCAAACAATCCTAGAGGTGAATGTTGCGACATGGCCTCCTATTTTTATTGGCCAGGTTCCAAACATGGTGTGTCCACGTGGTATTTAAGAAATCTGAGGCGATTCTATCGAACCAATTTAGAGATAAAATTTGTAGAATAACAAGTGCAAATGTAGTATATACAGTTGCCATAAACTTATAGGGTTTGATGTACAATGCGCGTAGGCAAATTCTATATATAGTAGTATGCGCGTAGGCAAATGATTTTAATGGTAGTCTGCGCGTAAACAAATGATTTTAATGTCACGACATGCTCACGACTTAACACGGTCCACACGTAACTTAACGACACGACTTGTCGCTTACTTGGTAAGCTCGGCAAAAAATACAACTCGACTGGCGAAAAAACTTACTCAACTGGGAAAAATAAAAGCTGAGGAGTACCCAAAATACTCTTAATAGCCATACTCGCCAAGACCCTTGCTGCTTTTGCAACCGTCATAAGGAGGCTACGAATGACAATTATTATAATAACTCAAATTTATACGACCACGTCGTCACTACATGTGCAGCAACGTTTTATATCATTTTTTTTTGTAAATTATGTCGTAGATAATAGATACAGGTCAGTGTGCAGAGCTAAGAAACTGAAAACTATGCGGACTAAAGGGTCTCGTTTCACCACCAGATGGGCTGCGTTTAGACCAGCAGAATATAAGAGACAGCATGTATATGGAAAGAAAATATGCAAAATAGTAAGACACGGGAATAAAATGATAAGCTCGACCAGGCAGAATGCAAGTATTAAAACTCTTATTCGGTCTACGCTAAAAGGTATGAAAACAGAAAGTCGTCGATGTACCAAGAGAGTAATGAAACATATGAATGGGGGGGCCGAGTCGAGTACTGGTGAAGAGTCAGACAATAATAGGCCTATGGGTGGTCTGCTAACCAACACAGGCTGGTTAAGTTCAACACAAGTAGATGACATAATGAGAACTCACGACACTAGCACGCTTCCCCCCACGAGCCTAACAGACATACTAAAAAAGCTGACTGACGCCTCATATGGCAGAACGATGACTAAAGCGCTTTGGATAAATATGGTCACACATAAATAGGAATATGCGATGATATACACTGGAAACTGATTATGCTTTCACAAACTCAGGATAATAAACTCTCGGCCTATATTTATGACCCACTGGGGTACAGGGAGCATGACACAGCCACGGTGGAAATACAAAAAAACACTCAGAACATGGCTAGCGCGCAGTAACACAACCGGCAACCCACATGAAACGAATATATACACTAGCACACACAAGTACCAAAATGACAGCTACAACTGCGGAGTATGGATAGCGCAGGTAGCCTTGGTGTGGAATGACTGGAACAAAGATTGCAATGACACCCCATTTTTTAATACCTAAACATATGTCACAACACGGACATAGCCGGATACAGCAATATGAAGCAACACATGTCAAACCTGCTCTTAGACGGAACTTCAGAATGGCACTTTCCCTGCTAGAACCTACAGCGGAACCGGGTGGCTCGACAGCGAGCAACATTGAAGATAAGACGATGGAATCTGCTAACGCTCTGCGAATAGACACTGGAGTGGAACTGAAGGAAATATACGAAATAATGCAAGCTGAGTCAGTAACATTTGGACCGGCTGGCCCCAGTACTTCTGCCTCACCGAACCTCTCGCGCAGAGGCCCGGTCACGATAGCACAGATGCAGACACTTATAGACCGCTACAAACTAGACTGGGTCGTACATAACAACACAACTGAAGCCTCAACAAGCATGTCTCTATGCCACCGTACGAGAACGATGGGCACAGAAAACCCGCACAAGCTCCTTCAGATACACTTAGTACTAGTTCATGACCAATGACCGATCCTTCTACACCTGACGGCACTCAAAACAGTTAACCGCAGCATGTTCTTATATCAAAACTCTCACGCAACGATGGGGCTGAAATTATCACTACCTTCTGATATTGGCTGCCCACGGTCACTTTGACCCGGGGGGAGCAGCACATCACATTGAAATACCCCCATTTGTTCGTTTCGAGCACTAGGGGGTTAGACCCCCCCCC
>LGRX02008291.1:0-25737 GCA_001247695.2 Cymbomonas tetramitiformis | reverse complement strand
GCGTGGGCAGCCCTTTCCCAACAGAACCTCACCCTCAAATGTCTGACACATCAGAATAACCAAGGAGTCCTTACCTTCGTAGCTGCTAACACTTATTATAACATATTTTCAACGACCAAGTACTATTCGATAAAGCACCTGGAGCGCGACATAGTTTTCGAACTAAATAAACTTAATATAACTAGTATAGCGCCACCCAATAAATATCACCGTGTCCACAGACGTGAGAATGATGCTGCGATAGCACAAATAAGCAACTCCCTCAGAAACCATGTCAATACCACAAGCCGAAACGGGTACCAGGACTATGACCTGCACGAAAAATCTGTAAGCACAAAGATAACTGCCATGCAAACGCGAAAAGGAAAGCGCGACAAAGTTTCCAAACAAATGAAACAGGAGCATAGGAATGCGCATGCCAGGAGAACGAAAAGACGGGTGATCGACACTAAATGCGCAAACCAAGTTTTTGAGCATGAAAATAACTATGACAACTCGGGTAGGTGCGAAACCTATGCCAGGCATCGTAAGAACAAACCCGTGGTAAAAAACGACACAGACAGACTCACCAGGCTGCAAGAAGCTCAATCATCTAACAACCTAATCATTATGGGCATAAACATGAGAGGACTCAGGCATGCTGCTTCTGAAGACAAACGAAGCCGCATCAAACTTGAAACCATATGCAACCTATAATATAAGATAGAAGAGCAGACATAGTCTGCATATCAGAGACGAAAATAAATAACGAAACCGTATTGCCGCTGGTAAAAGCGCTTATGAAACAAAAAGGCATCCAATATCGCACAACCTTCGTCGACAATAGGGCCACAAAAGGGTCTACGATTTTATGGGACTCGCAGCGGATACCGCTTACACCCTCAGTCACCGAAGTTGATGGCAACGAAACGCGTTGTCGCAAACGCGTGCACATGATGGGACAAATACTGTCGGACCCGAGCAATCTTCACACTCGCGGATAAACATAAGCTCGTCTTTAACATTCACTTGTGTCGGTAATTATCCAGGCAATCTCAACACAGCACAAGATCGTAGAGCTACAAAAATTTTGAAATTCTGATATTCTGAGATCGAACGCTAAGCTCTGACATACAAGCCCAGATTTCCAACATGAAAAAGAATAAAAACAGCAGTAAAATATATTCATCAAAGATCGGTATAATAACCACAAAGTACGAATTATTGTACAAAACTGTGAGCAGAACTGTTTTAGCAGTCTAGCACTGGCACGCGAACAGCCACCTAGTACTTGCGAGAGCAAAACAATAATGAGTCCACTAGCCTGACCTACAGTCAGAGCTTACTTATATCTCAATGCTCTGTCACATCTCCCAAAACTGTAACGGGTTTTAGCCCTGAAATCTTCATCTGGCCAATGGAAAGTCATTATTCCATGCCAGCTCTAACAATGTTACCGTTCACCACATTCTGACTGACACGTCAGTGGCAAAGTGGTCACTGCCATCTCATCTTATCACTTCATGGTCACCCGATAATGACCATATCTTCTCTGGCAAGTCTGCACCTCTCGAGCAGTCATCTTACGCGAAGCCTGTCATACTTGTCATATCTGTCACGTGTGTCACCAGCTGGACAAACCCGGCGCGGTACCATGAGAAGCCGGCGTTTGTTACAGCTGTCGCAAACGCGTGCACATGATGGGACAAATACTGTCGGACCCGAGCAATCTTCACACTCGCGGATAAACATAAGCTCGTCTTTAACATTCACTTGTGTCGGTAATTATCCAGGCAATCTCAACACAGCACAAGATCGTAGAGCTACAAAAATTTTGAAATTCTGATATTCTGAGATCGAACGCTAAGCTCTGACATACAAGCCCAGATTTCCAACATCCCCCATCTGTAGCTGCTGCCTGCAGTAGCACAGACTCAAATATGGGCTTGTTCAGCATACTGGGTCGTATCACCATCTGCCATGAACTTGCCCAAATTGAAAGTGAACATACCAATGCCTTCACCTTCTCCACCCTGTAACATCCTGGCTCTGACCAGCGGGTTCTTGAACACCAAGACCCGCATACACCTGCGGCCAATAGGTCCATGTTCTAGATGTCCAATCACATGCAGGCGTCCAGACTGACTCAATCGTCTGAAGTACGCGGCTCTGCTCTCGGTCATGTCTGTCAAATAGTAAGAGGGAACATGCACACATGCCACCACACGACTGGCCATAACTGCCAACGGAAACGCGATATCCAGCGCTGCAAACCAGGGCGAAGTCACCACGGCATCACAGACGCCATACTTCTCCTTCCATATGCGATAGTTACCTGGCTGAAGTGCATCATGCGCCTCAGACCAACCCAGCTGAGAGTTCCAGTCATTATTCATAAATCTCAAGTGTGGCCATTGCTCCACCATCACCTCACTGATGACCCCAGTACCTGCCCATGGGTCCCACACGCCATCGATGGACTTCCAGTCCACCTCTGTCGCCAAGCGCCTCACCTCGGAGGGCACTGTAATAACCAGCTCAAGCCCCCACTGCAGTGCACTAGCTTCGCGCACCTGAGCCCTGGTCATATGTCTCAATTCTCCTCGTTTCTCAACTTCTTCTTCAGCCAAAGCAGGCACACGAGGTGCATCCCTCAATTGCCTTGCCATTGCTTTCTGTTCCCGGTACTTCTTGCTCAGCACAGTGCGATGCCCCTCATTCCAGTGCCCTGGCATGAAGATCTGCACAGCCTCGGAGAGCTTGTCCTGCCTGCCCCAATCAATCTGATCTGGCATGTAGAGAAACATGTCCTTCTCCTCCAGCAGCATCTCCCTTGACGAGATGGCATGCCATGGCTGCGACTTATCTCCCTTCACCACACGACGGGGACCCACGTCTGCTGGCAGCAGGCGCATATCCGAGGACAGCTTCTCATTCAGCTGCTGTTCCTTCATTCCCAATCTGTCCTCCAGGACCCAAGAGCTCTTGGTTTCCTGGGCTTGCACCTCAGCGTTAGCAGCTTGCATCCTCGTGCCTGAGCACCTAGGACATAGCCACTCGCCTTCTGGTACTTCATTCAATGTTGGGGTAAGACACCACAAATGGTACACCTTGTTGCACGCGTCGCACAACAACATCTCTGCTTCTCCATCAGTCTTCCTGCACACTTCACATGCAAGATGTCTGCTGGGCACGGCTGCACTGCAGTCATACTGGTCCTTCACCTGCAGGTGACATGGCGCGATGCTCTGCACAGTGCTCTTTTCCCTTAACTTGGTGGCGTCTTCAAGCACCACAACACCATCTCGCTGTATCTTGACCAGCTTCAGGATGGCGGACTTGGTCGCGACTTCCATGCCGCTGCGAGGTTTCTGTCTGATGTAGACGAAGTCCCCCACTTTAAACTGGTGTGGCTTAGGCTCATTGCCCCCACCCCTTCTCCCTTCATAATGTAAAGTATCACGATGCTGCGCAACCTCCAGGCTGCAGCCAGCATGCACCATCAATCGCCTCACTACCTGTGCTCTCAGGAGGAGGTCTTTAACTCGGGCGTCCTTGTCATCTTTGACCTCTGGACTGAAATCCATGCTGGGCGCCTGCTTCAAATCTGGCGGCACCACTGCCTCTTGAGCAAACAGCAAGGTGAACGGCGCCACTCCTGTGGACTCTTGGCGTGCTGCATTGTAGCTCAGCACGAGCGGCCAGAGCTGTTCATCCCACTCATAATCGAGGCCCTTCTCCAAGGCGATCTTCTTGAAGCAAAACTTCATTGTACGCACCACTCGCTCGGTAAGACCGTTGCCTTCTGGCGAGTCTGGCGAGGTGACCCGCCTGTCTATCAGACAGTCTCTGCATACAGTAATCACTCACCGTTAAGGAAACTCGACGTTAAGGAAACAGCCAGCGTTTTTCCAGACTCCCTCATATTTAATACATCGCACCCATATTTAATAACTCTATGTAAAAATACGCTGGCGTGAATTTCCTGTTTTCTTAAAGGTGAGTGATTACTGTAGCTGCTCGAACTCACCCTCGAACTCTTTGCCTCCATCCACCAAGCACTCTGCTGGCGCACCGAACACGGCTAGGACATGACTGCGAAACGCCGCCGCAATAGTCCTCGCCTCCTTGTTGGGAATAGGCACACAGACTATGAATCTGGTGTAGTGCTCGGTCATAATGAGCACCCTGTTGTTGCCAGCCTTGGTTTCCCTCCTCGAAGGCCATGCCAAGTCCAGTGACCAACGATACATGAACGACACGATCTCGAGGGGGGACAAACACGCCTCCTCTCTTGCGTAGTGGGTCTTCACGCGCTGGCAAGTCGCACACTGAGTGACCACTGCCTCCACGTCCTTCTTCAGGTCGGCCCACCAATGACGCTGCCACAGAAGATGCTGCGTACGCCTTATTCCCCAATGGCCAGTTCTGGAGTGGTACTCCTTGACCAATGCAAGACGGTCAGCAGGCTTGGGTATCCTCACCTCCTTGCCCGACAGCGTGATCATGTAGATCTCGTCTGTAGCCTCATCCCATCGATGCCGTGCTGCACGCCTCTTCACTCGACGAACTTCATCCTCTGGCAATCTCACGCTGCCATTGGACTTCAGCCACCTGAGGCACCACGCATCGTCATGCACGTCTCGATGCTTGTCGCGGTCAGCCTGCTGTTCAGCAACACTGGCCATCAAGTCCACGAATCTGGTGGTACACGCCAACCTGGGGAGTCTCATCTCCGCATCTTTACCAGGCGGACTCCAAGCAGGCACGTTAGCGCGCGCTGCTGGAGTTGCGCCCTCCTTCACGAAGTGGCTCTTGTGCCTCTGGCGATACTGCTCAATGGCGTAGAGCTGCCACTCCTTCTTCTTCTTCTTGGTTCCAGCCTTCTGCCGCTGGGCCCCAATTCCCTCTGCACCTTTCTGCCCTTGTGAGCACATTATCTGCAGCTTCTCTTCCCAGTCACGGTGGCTCATGGTCTTCGCCACCTGCTGAGTATATGCGTTCGAATTTCCAACCCATTCCGCCAGCAAAGCTTGTCTCTGCTGAAGGTCCGACCTCGCGTGGTCTGCCCAGTTGTTGTCTACAGCGATAGGCTGTCCTGGGGAATTCTCCGCCACTGGGGACTCCTCGCTGTGAGGAAGCCTCTCCTGCTTGCTTCTGCGACTGACATCAGCAGTTCCATAGCCCTGCGATCCATGGCCAGGCCCAGAATGCTCGCCAATTCTGCGTCGTTCAGGCCATCAGCCATGCGTAGCTCACTTGCGCTGTAGCCCATGGCTCGCGCCTTCTCGTCGAGGTTCACTTCTCGGGATTCTTCCTCGGTGTCCTCATCGTAATGGTTGCGCACCACGGTGCCCATTCTCGCTCTTCTGAATGCTCTCGACCCTTGCGTTGCCATGATGGTGGGAAGAGCCCTCAGCGGTTCTCCCACCACGTTCACCACATAGTGAGGCGCGCGGTCTGTTCTTATCACTGGTCTGGGCTGCCAGCCCTTGCATAAGATTGACGATACGACTCGTCCTTCTGGTCTCGCCACCTTGCTCATCACAGAGCGAAACTGGTGGATCTGGAACAGGTTACTCCAGTACGCTCGCAATCGATGTGCGTAGGCGCCTGCTTGTGCTGCATCGAAGGACACTGGTCGGCCAATGACGCTGGCAATGTACGGGAACACCTCGTCCCTGATCTTGGTCCCGGGTCTGTGTGACAACGGGGAAACGTTCTCCAGGATGTAGCCTGGGGGCCTCTGCTGCTGTAGCTGCTGCAGCGTGGACAGAAGCCGAACTACTTCATAAAATAATTTGCTGTGCCTACCATCCAGGCCTGTAAGCGTTCCAGCAGGGGAGAGATCCTGGCATGGAAACCCGCACACCATGACCCACTGGCGTCCTTGAAGAGCTCCTGCTCGTATGAAATCGGCGCTCGTCGTGTCGTGCAGATCTTGGGGTAGGGCCCCAAATTCTATTGCACTGGGCGAGATGAGGTCAGGATATCGTCTCAGTAACGCCGTGCACCTGGCTCTGGCCGCTGTCTGACTGCTCGGTGATATGTCTTGATACAGGTGCCGATCCACCTTCATCCCATTGCGGAGCAACATCTCTAGGCCAGCACAGAGGCCTCCACATGGCTCATAGCACACCACACCTTCCTCTCGAGCTTGCGAGAAGAACTGCCTGCCCAGCACCCTGGTGTCCACCTTCTCAGGCTTCAAGATGCGTTCGCCTTCAAAGTACTCATTGCTGTATACAGCGGGACTTCCTTCGCCATGCGTGCCTCGTGTAGGTCTCACCAAGCTCAGCGCCTTCCAAGCCGCTCTCGCTAGCCTCCCAGAGTCGATCACCAGCTCGGGTAGGTCTGTATGTGTCGAACATGTCCCCGTGATTGCACTCCAATTCCTCCTGATGGTGCAAATCGAATAAACGGTGCACTGGTCCCGTGCCCAGCTGCTCCACGGCGGCCATCTTGCAGTAGTTGGCAACCTGCACCTCTGGCGTAGCCTCTTCCCCTGGGGAAGCGTCCCCAGCCAGCATAAAGCACAGGTGGTCGCAGAAGTCCGTCGTGCAAACTTCCCCCACGCCTGCGTGAAGCGCAGTCACCTTCTCCCTCTCATGCCTTGCTCCAGTCTCGTCTGTCGTGGACGGTAGTGGATAGCGAGACGGCACGTCGGCGTTGCTGTTCTTGGCTCCCGGGCGATACTGCACCGTGAAGTCGAACTCCTGCAAGCTGATTGCCCAGCGTAGGTGCTGTCCTTGAAGGTCAGCCTTCTCCATCAAGGTGGTGAGTGGTGAGTGGTCAGTCACCAGCGTGAAGTGAACGCCATGTAAGTACTGCCTCAGCGTGCGCACTGCCCACACCACTGCAAGCATCTCACCTTTGAAGCTGGCGTACTGCCTCTCTGTCTTACTTAAGGATCGACTGATTGCCATGCAGATGTACTCCTTCCCATCGTCATCCTTCTGGCCCAGCACTGCGCCAATGCCATAGGTGCTCCAATCGGTGTACAATATGAGGGGCCTGTCATAATCGATAGGCCTCAGACATCTCCCAGAGCAGAGCGAGTCCTTCAGGTCCTGAAGCGCTTGGTCTTGCTCCTTCCCCCAAGCTCCCTTGATATCGGTAATCTCTTTCTTGAGCAGGTCGTTGAGAGGGCGGGCCATCTCAGAGTAATTCGGCCCCCCTGGCTCACCCACCAAGCCCTTATAGTAATTCATCATGCCCAAGATGGAACGGAGCCCAGTCTTGTCCTGGGGCCTCGGAAGCTCCTGGATGGCCTTGCACTTTGCTTCCTGCGCGCCAATGGAGTTATGCCCAATGCGGTAACCCAGAAAGTCCACCGTGGCTGCACCAAAGGTACTCTTGCCTGCGTGCAGTCTTATGCCAGCGTCTCCCAACGTGCGTAACACGTCCTCGACGTCCTTCAGATGCTGCTCAGGCGTGGAGTCCGTGTAGACCACTACGTCATCGACGTATGCCACCGTGCAATGCTGCAGGTGACGTAACTCGTAGTCCATGATTCTCACAAACGCAGATGTTGCTCCAGCAGCCCCAAAGGACATTGAGGTGTACTGATACAACTGGTTCTTCCACCAGAACGCCGTCTTGCTCCTGTCCTCTTCCGTAGCCATAGGAATCTGGTGGAAGGCTTTGGTGGCATCCAGCGTGGTCTTGAACTTGGCCTTCGCAACCTTCTGGTAGAGCTCCTCTGGTCGATGTGGCAGAGTGTTGTCCTTGAGGGAATGTCGGTTGACGCCCCTGAGATCCACGCAAAAGCGCGTCTGGGTCCACATGCCAGTCTCATGATCCTTCTTGCCAGCCACGACGACGTTGCTCGCATGTCTGCAATGCTTGGCTTCAGGCTCTATGAAGCCATACTCCAGCAATTCCTTGCAGTGGATGTCAATGATCTCCTGTTCGCCCGGGCTGTACTTCCTGGGTCTCTGGTAAGCAGCCTTGGACTCGTCTATAAAAGGGATGGAGAACGTGTTATGCTCCGCCTTGCCCTTGTAGCCTGTCAGGTCGTGAGGGCTGTTGGCGAAAGTGCTCTTGCATCTGCGAAGAACAGCTCGCATTTCCTCCCAGTGCTCCTTCTTGAAGTCAGGATGTCCTCCAAACGTGGCATTGAGCTCCGTGTCGAGCCATGCTGCCTCGTCCTTGGTCACAGTCGTGTCACCCAGAGGCTGAAGCTCGTCCAGCACGGTGTACGGCAAGACCTCATCCTGCTCCGCGACGTTGGCCTCCCAGCCCGGCTCCCGTTGCGGTACCTGGTCCTTTTTGTCGCACCACTGGTCATTTTTGTCGCTGTCGCAGAATATTCTTTTGTCGCGAGACCACCGAACAGAATCTTCTCAAAAAAACAGTGAATTCTGTTCGTTCCCTTAAAGGGGTAAAGAAGGTTTTCAGAAAATAAATGGAGACATGAATACGACATCGTCGTTCGAACAGTGTCAAGGTGCCCCAAAAATTTTCGTCATCCAAAATTTTAAACTTCAGGTTGTCGCAACTGTCTGTCGACCGACGGATCGGACCTTCGACCGACCGCTAGATCGGTCAAAATGAAATCTGACTCGGAAACCGAATCTAATTTTTGTCGCAGGCATGTAGAAGATACAGCAGCCCTCCCTCGACTGTTTGTCGACCGAACGATCGAACCGTCGACCGACCACTCGATCATAAAAAAAATGAAATCCGCATCGGAAACCGAATCTAGTTTGTCGCATGGATGTCGAAGATACAGCAGCCCTCCAGTCGACTGTTTGTCGACCGAACGATCGAACCGTCGACAAACCGCACTATCAGTAAATTCACAGAAATCCGCTCGATCGATCGGAAATCTGCATCGGAAATCAAATCGCGGGGCTGTCACAAGAAGTGTCACAAGACCGTCGCAAGCATCTAGGATGTAGAAGATCCAGTGTCACAGCAGCCCTCCAGTCGACTGTTTTTCGACTGCGTCACAGTCCGCGTCACGGCCACCAGAAAATTCGGATGCCAATTGGTCACAATATTGATGATCTGCCACGTCACTGTGACACCCCCGGGGATACTGTACTCACTCGATCCTGAGATAGTAGCGTCACATCTTGAACAACTATCCTTTCCGCTGCCGTCAACACATTATTCTCAGGCGCCGACACCGACCAACCCCTGCATACTTCTGTGTTTTGTTGTTTTCTGACTAGTATTCGTTGTTGTTTCCTTCAGTACTGTTTGCTATTTTATTTTTCGGTTTTACGCCGGGATTGATTGGAGCTCTGGGCAATCTGCCCGTGAGGTTCGGCATTTTTGCAGGTTAGCGTGCTGTTTTCTGCAGGATCTCGTGCGTTGTTGGCGACTCGCATGCTTATTCGTTTTAACATTGGGAGTGCTTGGAGCCCGTTAGGCGTTTTGCCCTCCTGGTTGGGTTCGATTCCCAACACCTCTGCTGACTAGCGCGCTGTTTTTTGCAGGATAGCATGCGTTTCGTTTCGGCGACAGCAGTGCTGCTGTTGCAGGACAGCACGCTCATTCGACAATCGTCATAGCAGTTCTTTCGTTAGTTTTGGGAATGCTTGGAGCCCGTTGCGCATCTTGGCCTTCGGGTTGGGTTCGATTCCCAACATTTCTGCTGACTAGCGTGCTGTTTTTTGCAGGATCTCGTGCGTCATCGTGTCGTTTTATCTTGTCTTCCGTTTGTTATTTTCATTCTTCACGTCTGTCTGTTAGTTGCAAGTATGGTTTAGTCACCGGCGTTGATGATTTATTATTTATTCTGTGACTGACTCCGCAGATTTCGACTTCTGCAGGAACTCGTATTCGGTGTAGTACGCGGAGCTTTCGGCCGAGATCGAAGACGAGCGGCCTACAAAGGCGTAATAGATTTACAACTAGCTTTCGTTTTGTAATTGTCGCAACTCGAGTCTTAGTAAAAGCAACGTAAGTATTGTAATATTAGAACATTTGTATCGGCATCATGCATTTCGCTTGCTGTGTGCATGCTCTATTCATGCTGTGTGTACATTCGAGGATGTTTTTCGTAGGGTTGTTATTATTAATTAACGAATATAACCGTTGCGTCGGCTGTGTGTTTGCCCACTGGTTTGTTTTGTTAAAATTTTACAATTCTAAATAAATTTCTGCGACAATAATGACCATTTTATCATTTTTGTCGCAGCCTGCGACAAAAAGGACCTATTGGTCATTTTTGTCGCAGCCTGTGACAAAGGAATATTCTTGCGACAGCGACACAAATGACCATCGGTGCGACAAAAATGACCCGCTACCTCCCGTTGCCTCGACGATTGCTGAGCCTCCCAAGAAGTGCAGGGCGACGCACCCCAGGCACTCTGTGTGGGTGGTATGACACCGTGCGCAGGCACACTCTCCGTCAGCTTGCCAGCGACCCACAAGATTCCGCACAAAAGCAGAAAAAATCGCAAAATTCTGTTGAACCGCACTGCGGCTACCGGCGAGTTCGAAGCGAAGAAGCACGCCATTACTCTCCACCCCCCGTGCGCCAAGCGAGAACTCCCACCAGCAGCAGTGGAGACCACCAGCGCAAGGACAAGCGCCAGGTAGGCGGCTTGCGCAACGCGATGCAGCTGGAGATTGCGCCGAAGCTGCGCCCATCGCGCCGCAAAGCGAGGCTTATCCAACCTGGCCGGCAAAGCGGGCAGGTGCACACGGCCCAGCAAGAAAACTTGGGACCAGCGCAAGGACGGAACAGTCCACCCCTGACCACCTCGGCCGTCATGTACGCCCAGAGGGATGTCCACGGCATAAGAAGTGTGGTGCGCCACGTCCTCAGCATAAATACCAGCGCAGACCCAGAGCCAGGCGAGGACCACAAGGAGGAGGGCCGCAGCACAATGCGACCAGTATGCCAGGGAAATGACCACTCCCCTGAGGGGCACCACTGCCCAACCTTCTGCACGAACACGGCGAACGCCAGCATAGACACCCGTGGCGCGCACGATAAGGAGCCCAACGTACCAGACATAGGCGAGGGCCCATAGGACCCAAACGTCATAGCACGCACGACGGGGATAACGTCGAGCAATCGACCACCACATCGGCAGCGAGTCCCAGAGCGAGGCCACGCAGCGCCACCACCAGACCTGAAAAGGGCACCACGACAGGCGCCACGCCACTGCTTCCAACATTGCCCAAATGGCGACCATGGGCATGGGACCCTGTCCCTGCCACCACCAAACCACTGCACTGCCTGCAAGCGAGATACACGCCCGCAGGACACCCGGCCTTATGCGGACTGCCTGTGCCGGCAGCCCACGGCCACAGCGTCGGTTGCTCATCAGGACCGCCCTCCCGCTGCGCCCGGGAAGCCCTGATGAAAACGCGCTCGTCGTCGTTGCGTTTCGCGTCGTCGTTGCGTGTGTTGCTCAAATGCCTCCGTCACAGCACTGCACACCGAATGCGGCGGAGAAGGCGGCGGGGAAGGCGGGCACCGCGAGGTGAGGTTGGCCGGCAGCCGGAACGCTCTCGGCGCGGGGGCGACACGAGGGGTAGCCTCACGGCGGCCAGCAGAAGGAGCAGACACGCGCGCACCAGCGCTCGCCCTCAGCTCCCGTCCAACCACACTGCCAGGCGGCCGGCGCTGCTGACGTGCAGGGCGGTCGCGGACCTCGTCCACATTGCTCGTCCACAACTCGTCCACGTGCTCAGGCCTCACCGCCACTCGAGCTTAAAGCGCGGGTGGCGCAGCCGCTGGATAAAGGCGCGCCTCAAGGGACTCCAGCGCCTTCAGCACCCAGGGGGCTGCCACCTCCCTGGACCCCCACAGCATCTGCGTGAACTTGCGGTCGTCCCGCATGAGGTACTCATTTGTAAACTGAGTGTGCCACCGCAAACACCGTGTATGATCTTCGAAGATGTAGTAAACCGGTTTGGCGCGCGGGTGCTCCCTGCAGCACAACACATGCGCGGACCCTTGCGCCACGTAAGCGCACAGCGACATCACGATATTCCTCGCATGCTGATCCTTACGTACCGACCCATAATTCACCAGGTCGGCATAGGCCGACCCCACCGCCTCCACCAAACTGGAAGACGCTGTCTGTCCCCCCAGAGGGAGGCGCCAGCCTCGCTGCGCGCAGGAAATCGTCTTGTCGTGCTGTCGTGCGACGCTGCTGGAGATCCCCGGATGTTCACGCAGCCGGAGTCCTCGCTGGCTATAGCACACACCCAGCTCATACACGACAGGGCGGTCCCGGCAGCGGTCTGCGCCAAACTTCACCATGAAAACAGTGAGGTTGCTGCGGCTCTTCAAGGCCTCCACCCCCCCACAGTCAGAAACTCGTGCGATGAGCTGTCGTACACGTTCGTGGCGTTCCGTACGGCACTCCAATCCGACCCCAACGGGGATGGGGGCGCCCTCGTCGGAGACGGGGACAGCTGCCGCGTCCGAGCCGGACTCGCAGGTGTGGAAGGCGCGTCTCCCGGGGAACGTGCTCGGGCACCACGCGGGACCCTGATCGAGTTCGCCCACGAGCCCTCGTTGGACAAAGCAGGTGATGCGGGCGGCGACCTGGCACGAGAAGGGCCAGCGGCCGCACTCGAGGGTCCAGCTGCTGCGGCGCGAGCGGGTGGAGGCGATGACTCACGAGGACTGCCCACCAGCCCATTGTCGCTGGATACAGGCGATGGCGTCGGCGAGTAGCCTCTGCGCGGCGGCGACGTCGAACGTGTCAACCTTTCATGACTGAGGGACCTGGCCCGAGACGGCCCAGCGGTCGCCCGGGATGGTCCTGCGGTTGCTCGAGATGGTCCTGCCCCTGCGGCAGGCGCCGAAGGCTGAGTCGGCACTCGCTTGGTGACCGTCGTGTTGCGGGGTGGTGGTGGCCTGCGTGTGCTGCATCTGCTCTGATCGCAGCGTACCCCTCCTGCTCGGTGTTCACGCACTTGAGCATCTTCCTGCTCTCCCCCAAGCGTAGGTACTCCTGGGCAGCTGCGTTTTCGGCGAACACTCTGCCGGGTCCACCAAGGCCATCTTCCACTGGGTAGTATCTGGTGTTGGAATCCAACGGGATCAGTTCCAGGGGCAGCCACTCCTGGCTGGCCGTACCTAGCCCAACGCTGGAAGATACCATCCGTGAGGGATTCCACATCCACTGGGCAAAGGTATCTGAGCAGCTGATATGCCCAGACACCAGTGCTCTCGTACCAGTGAGGGAGCTGGAGCTCTTGCAGCAACTCCTCGCCATTGAACACGAACGCATGATCCAACGTGCAGTGCATCAAGTCGAGGTACTGCGTGGCCGTGCTCGGCTGAACACAGAAGGCGCGCTTCTCCAGATCCCACATGAGGGTTCCAGTGACCTCACCACTGGGGTACGTAAGCAGCGCCTGGACCTTGTCCTGCAGCTTCTTGATCATGCTGAAGTCGAGCCTCGAGTCACTCCTCGCTTTAGGCATGATGACGCTATGTTTGCCGGGAGTAGACGGTATGTGCGTCGAGTAGCTGCCGCCGAACAACCAGCGGTCCTTCTCCTCGTCGTACTGCAGCTTCTGGTCCACGCACAACCAACTGGGAAACATCAGCTGGTCTCTCGTTACCCACTTCTGCTCACGACATCGCGTGAACTCCACGCAGACATGTTCTTCGGAAGGTTGGGTCGGCATGTCCTGGGCGGGACGCAGGAGGATGTGGCAGAGGCGCGCGATGTTGTTCCTGTCCCGGTACAGCCTCTGATCCCCCCACTTGTAGTCGAGAGGGACATCGTGCTCCCGGCCCTCCACGAACCGTCTTACCCTTCCACCCTCCCAAGGGATCGGGTCACCATAAAATCGCTCGAGCAAGCGCTCCGACTCTGCCTGGACGGCAGGCGCCAGTGGCTTCAAGGAACTCGTCCGGCGGCTGTCAAGGGGGCACGTCCACATGCGATTCTGCTGCTGCAGCTCCGCGTGCGTGCTGACACGAGGTCGTGGGAGTTCACCAAGCTCTCTCGGCGAAGGCACAGGTGACGCCAATGGCGACACCACACTGTCGTCAATGTGTTCAGGGCGTACACCAGAAGCAGCGACCCTCTCCTCCCTCGCGCTCGGAGGTGGGTGCTTCGGCCACTCGCACGCCACTTCTTGTCCAAAGATCTCCGTCGTCAAGCACACTGCCGGGTCCAATCGCCTGGGCAGGTTGGGACGCCTGGGTGGCGTCATGTCCACCAACGGGAGCACCACCTGGGCATCCATACCCAGAATTGACGGCGCATGCGACACGGCCACGCCACTCCCAAGCTTGATGTCAATCATCAGGGAGTTCTTCAGCGGCCCAGTGCCTATCAGCAGGTCCCAAGAGTTCTCGGGCTCGAACGTCACGAAGGCGTGTAGCCGGTGAAGCGTCATGTGCGGTGTGCCCACAGCCAGTATGACGTCCACGTGGCAGTAATGCGTGAACTTCGTGGGGCTGTTGTCACACCTGGTGACCTTGGCGCCGGTGCTGGCCTCGTACACCGTGAGGCCCAGTCGCCTCACGGCCGCGATGGAAATGATGTTGCAGTTGGCGCCGGTGTCCATGAGGATTGCCCGATAGAGCATGAGCTCACCACCGGATGACACCAACGCCAGGCCCTCATACAGAGTGGCATTCTGCAATTTGCAGATGGGCTGGACCTGTGTCATCAGCAGCACCTGCTCATCGGTCAGGTGCTGCTTCATCTTCTCCCTCAACGAGTCGTAGGCACGGGTCTTGATGGTGCCGGCCCGGACATGTCCATGGTCGCTGAAGTCGACCACCCCCAGGTCGTTCACGCAGGCAGCGGCTGCACACCGGGCGGTGACACTGTCGACCACACCGTCGGGCATCTCGTCCAGCGGCAACTCCTCGTCCACCTGGCGTTCTGCGCTTTCTGCTTCCTCTTCCACCCCCTGCGCCACCGTGGCGTGCATGTCCTCAAGCTCGTGTTCGTTGACCTCGGTGGGTTGCTCAACCGCGCTCTCCGGCTCGTTGCCCATGAGCTCCTCCAGGGCCAGGAGGTTCTCGATGTCCTTCGGGAGGTCGATGGCGCGCTGGGATAATAAGATTGCTGCAATCTGCGAGCAAGTCCGCATGGAGCTGCGGAGGTTGGACGCCAGCAGGTGGAACTTCCTGCTGAGGACGTTGGGTGGGACGGCTCTGGGCACCTGAGCAGCCTTGTCGAACTCCTCAGGCGTCTTGACCTTGAAGCCCTGCATCTTCTGAGTGCTGCCCAGGGCAACTGCGGCCCTGGCCTGGAGCTCTGGTGCACGGCTAACACCAGCACAGTCACTGTCCCCCAGCCCCTCACCAGTGAGGCAGTCACGATCGTCCTCCTAATACTCCGCCTGCTGGTTGAAGTTGGAGTGGTACTCACTCAGCCTCGTCATCGCTGTCCTCTGATTGGGCCTGCGCCTCAGCGCCCTTGCCTCCCTTGGCCGGTGTTCCTGTCTGCAAGCCTGTCAACTCTGCAGCGAGCTTCTCCTTCACCTCAGCGCTGGCTGCCACCTGCTGCTGCTGCTGCTTCTGCTTGGCCTCCGGCAGCTTGAGCCACTCCTTCGTGGTGATCCCCATCTTGTGGTTCTCGAAGCGGTGCGCGATGTTGTAGGCACGCATCTGGGCGTTCTTGACCTCGTTCGGATACTTCGAGTTCTGCCGGTCCTTGTGGAAGTTTGGAGGCACTCGGGCATCACGACATCCAGTGTAGCAACGCTCTGGAGAGTGGGGCAAGCGCGTGAAGCAATACTCGCACTGGAACTCCTTCGAAGCGTCAGGTGGTGGGACCCTGCCGTAAGTGGGCTTGTGCCGCTCCGCATTGTTCACCTCCCTCGAAGGCTTCCTAGCATCATCACCACCAGGCTGTGCTGGCTCCTTCTTCTTGGGGTCCCTGCGTCTGTCCCCAGCCTTACGGGCAGAGCTAGAGCGCCTCATGGAGGACACCAGCTCGGCCAGGTCAAGCCCCAGTTGCCTGGCCTCGTAGCAAGAGTACACACAGGTCAGCCTGCGGACGAGTTCCTGCTGTAGTGTCAGAGCCCATGCTTCAGCATCGTTCTTCAGCTTATCCTGAACCTCCACGATGACCTCCAAGTCCTCCCACGTGACCTTGTTGGGGGCAGGATGGCTGACTCGCAGCTGCTCGGATACACGATCTCGGTATTCCTTAATACGAAGTCCCTTGATGCACTCCTCGATGTCTTGTCTAACGATGGAGTCCTCCACCATCTTGCCAGCGTTGAGCGCTGACTCCCTGCGGCGACAGCTCTTCACGTAGGCGAGGCCATCTTGCTCAGTGGTCTGCGACTTGGCGACCAACAGGTCCTCCTTCTCTTTGGTGCCCTTCATTAAGAACTTGGCCTCGAGCTCTGCAACGAAAGCCCTCAAGGCCCAAAAATAGTGAGAATCCTCCGTGCCATCTGTCCCTGTGAGACCCTTAGTGGAGGTTCCCTCGTTTTCCCACTCTTCAGACAGTTCACCATCAGCATCGCCTTCCTGGAACCTCTTGCAGACTGCCCATGTCGCTCCTGGCGCCAGCTCATGGAAAGGAGGTTGTGCGCAGCGCACTGAGCCCTGGAAAGAGTCCCTCGTGGTGAGATCCTTCAAGACATGACACGCATGAGAGGCCATGAGGCCATTCTTCAGGTATGCAGCGCACCACCAGTCATAGGCGACTGAGGTAGAATGATCATAAAGGCATCGTGATTCCGCGCCGTGACTGGGAGTCCGGTGACAAAGTCCACACTGACCACTTGCCATAGTCGCGTAGGAATAGTGTGGGGGTTCAGCAATCCATCCGGGTAGGAATTTCTCGGTCGCACTGCTTGACAGATAGCGCAAGATGAAACCCAGCGTCCCACATCTTCCGCCGCTCCTTTCCACCAGAAGCGTCATAGTACTCGTTCCAGAGTTTTGTCCCTGCCCGCGTGTCCAGCTGAAACAGATGCATGCGCTTCTTGCGGCACTACCTCGCGAAGCGGTGAATCTTCTCCCAGTACCAACTGATAGCGTCCAGCGCTCACCCTCCACAACACATTTCCCACCACGCAGAAGTCACGAGTGCGTTGATGCGGAGCTTCTTGGATTTCCTTCCTCAAAGTCTGTAGTGGACCAGGTCGCCCATATTCCGCTTGCAACGCTTTGAGAAACTGGCCTCCTGATATCTGTTGACGCAGGTCTCGAACGCTGGCCGCTTCTCCAGTACGCACGATAGGAGGAGGTGAACTCGTCTTCCTTTCCCGCTTGACACGCTGTCGAGCTGGCGGGGCGTACACCACTAACAGAGGCCAAGGAAGATCCAGAAGGGCTCCGTCCGGAGCGGCGAACATCTGCACAGGTTCTCCTTGAGCGTCATGCGTGGGTATAATGTACTCCACTCTCATTCCCGCAGATCTGAACAACTGCCGCCACTGGGGCATGCGAGACTGAAAATCAGGAAGGACAAAAAGAGCCGAAGTATTCTCCGGGTCCAGACGCCATTCTTCCACATATTTCCTCAGTACGGCCTCAATGGTCAAATGGTTGGAGGAGAAGGGAGGATTGCACCAGACGTTCAACCCTCGCCAGTTTTCCTTCAGGCAGTCCGTCCAGTAGCGATTAACCTGACGATTCTTTCCTCCCAAGTCGCAACAGGCGTCCACCTCGAAAGGTCCATATTCTTGACTCAAGAAATCGAACATGTCCGCCCGGAACTTCCAGTCCTGTCGGTCGCTGGGCTCCAGGAGTCTGGTGGAGGCCTCGCTGCACTTCGGCGTCGCTGAGTTATCAGCAGGGGTCTTCCTGGGAGAAGGGGGCGAGGAAGCTGTCAGTTTGCCAGAGCGCGTCTGAACTGCCAGAGTTGCTTCCTCGTACCCTGTTTCGGCCAGCTGCAAGGTATGTAGTGCGTCCAGCCAGAGTTGAGGGGAGTCCATCCAGGTGAGAGCCCCACTGTACGCGAGGACTGGGTCAGGATATTTGGTCTTGGCGCTGTTGGACTTGCGTTCCTTCAACTTGTTGGGATCTACCACTCCCAGTGGAGCTCGTCCTTGGCGAGACTCTTTACCAGCTGCCGGTCTGAACTTGCTGACGGTGTTCGCGGCCGAGGGAGGTCGCTGCGGTTTCCCAGTAACCGGGTGCACAAAGCCCGCTTCTACCAGTCCTTCTCTCGCGGAGATTTCCTTGTAGTCGGGTCGCCTGGACAGAGCGTCTGGAACCCAGAGTAGCGCCCCAGGGATGTACTCCATCTCGGGCACCCCTACCTCCACTAGATCCATGTACCATCGGGCTTGGCGTCGGCTGAGAGGTTGTCCAGGTGCCATTAACCAGACTAGGGGCTTATGGTCACCCTGCAATTGAAACTCGGTCCAGATGAGGTAGTGTCTCCAAGTGCGTAGTGCAGTGATGGAGAGCACAGAGTTCTCTTTCGCCAGCATGGTAGTTCTGCTCGGCTCCATTAAACTGTCTGCTCTCAAAGGCGATAGGTTGCAATCCATTTCCCACGTCTTGCATCAGTACTCCCCCCAGCGCCACTCCACTGGCGTCAGTTTGTACCACGAAAGGATGCCGTCCTTCAGCCGCCGCTTTCATATCGGGTAGCGCCAGAGTGGGGGAAGAACATAGCGCCTTCTTAATTTCCTCGAAGGCCCAACGCTGCATGGGTCCCCATAGCCAAGCGACATCCCCTTTAGTGAGCTGGGTCAAAGGTTGTGCTACTTCGGAGAAGCCCAGCATGTACCGTCGGTAGTACCCAGCTAACCCCAAAAATTGACGCACATGCTTGGCATTTTCCAGAGCGGGCCAGTCCCTGATGGCGGCCAGCTTGTCATGTTGAGGTTGACTTCCTTCACGTGAGATAACGTGCCCCAGAAAGCGTATCTGGGTCTGCAGTAGTTGACACTTAGACTCCTTGAGGTAGATGCCCTGGTTCTCACAGACTTCGAGAAATTGCTGGAGATGGGAAAGATGCTCCTCCAAGGTGTTGCTGAAGAGGATGCCGTCGTCCAGGAATATTCTTACGAAAGGAAGATGTCCCAGAGCGCGCTGCATGCGTCGCTGATAGCAGGAAGGACTGTTGGTCAACCCCATGTGCATCACCAACCACTCATACGAGCCATAGGGGGAAGTGAACGCAGTCTTTTCCACATCCTCAGGCGCCATGGCCATCTGCCAGAACCCATCGACTGCATCGAAGGAGGAGAAGTACTTGGCCCCGTGCATGGAGTCGAACAACTGCTGAATGTCGGGAAGTGGATATTTGTCCTTGACGGTCAGGCTGTTGATGGCTCGGAAGTCGCAGACCATTCTGAGTACTTCAGGTTTCCCAGGCTTGGGAATCATCAGCACTGGTGCAGCGAACGGACTTGAGGAAGGCCTGATGTAGCCCTTGCTCAGGAGTTCATCCAGGCGTTCCCGCAGTTGAGTCAGCTCCACCATGGACATCTTATAGGGTCGCTTAGCGGGCGCGATGCCATTCCAGCCCTCTTGCAGTCTCACATGGGCCACTTCATCTTTCCGCAAGGCGTCAAAGTTGGGCAGCGCTTCGCGAATTACTCGAGGTGAAAAGGACTCGATCAGCTTTTGAAACTTCTTTCTCCATTATGGGGAGATGGAAGGGTCCTCCAAATTCTCACTGGTGGCCACCGCTGATAACATCGAAGTCCCTACCAAAGGTGTCGCATAGGCCACTAAGATGTCGTGGGGTGTCGCGGCGCTGTCCATTCCCGCGTATCTGCGCCGATAGGCTTTGATCTCCTTGGTCGCTTGGGCCGCTGATAACATTACCATCGGTTCCAGAGCCATGGCGGTTCTCTCGCCTTTGCGCGTGGAGCTACGCCCCGGCGAACATCCCCGTATCCGCATAGATTTGCCATGATGACGAAACTTGACTGATCCCCACCCATCATAGTCCAGCGTGACCGGCGAGAGGTGTCTCAACCACCTTCCTCCGAGTACAATGTCCACCTTGATGCCCAGAGGAAGTACTCGCATCTTGATGACCTCAGAGTAAGTCCCTTCTGAAGTCTCCGCTGTCAGCTTGCCGTAAGCGACTTGCGCAGAGGTCTGCACTGACCCATCCGCGAGGGTAACGTTCAGCGGCGTCCCATTAGCGCGAACCGTGAGGTTCAATCTCTTGGGCTTCAGTTTCCTCCTATGTAGTCTGATGGGCTCAAATTTGTCTAATTTTGCTCTGTCGTGCCGGTTGGCCATCCCAATTTAAAATGTAGAGATCCGTGAGGACCCAGGTGTCGGGGCCAGGTTCCAAACGAAAAAAAAACATCAAGAAACGTCAGGAATTTTTTTGTCTACGTTAAAACTGTCTCCGAGGTCCTCTTTTCTCAATCTGGCCAATGGTCCACTTTTCACTCTCGGTTCGGGTCAATCTGGTTGTTAATCCCGGTAAATTTGACTTGCTGGCGGCTTCTTTTCCCACTTTCTGACCAGTTTGCAGCATAACAGTTTTGGAAAAGCGACTGTCTGCATGCAGGGTGAAATGCAGGGGGCAAAAAGGCGCAGAGCAATACCCCTTCCAAGTGAAGCCTTCTTGAGCACTTGACTGTATCCGAGCCGGAGCTCAAGGGTCAGTCAGAGGTTAATTCTGCTTCAAATATTGGGGCACAGGTCCGTTTTCGGCAAATTTGCAGTGTACAAAATTGCAATGTTCTAGATAAACAGTTGAACAAGGCTACAATTCAAGCAATTGCAATATCTTTATGGCAGGAAAGATTGACCAGTAAATTAACAGGTTGAGCAACAGCTCCTCCAAATAGTTACTTCAAGTTAGAACAGCCTCCAAATGGGCAGAATTCAAGTCTTATACTTTCAAGGCGCGCAGTTCATATCTCTAATTGATCTGTCCCATGTCGGCTGGCATATCATCATCTGCCACCTATACAAATCCTAATCAGAGAATCTGCATTTGGACAATCCTAATCAAGACAGTTGATTTCATTGTCCCTTGCTGGTCTTTGCCTTCTTCCTACGAGGAGCCACGTCAAGCACTTCTTCGTCATCACTGTCACTGCTTAAGGTGCATTTCAAATGAGTTATGTACTCAGCTGTCCAACAGGCAGGATATTTCCTGGGTTGCCTCTTCGTCTCTTCGGACACCCCAGCTGGTTCCTTCGATGGTACTTGAACAGTCTCCACCACAGAGGCTGGGGCATCCTCAGATATGGCCTCAGACTTCTGCTCGGTGATAGGCTGATCCTCTGGCTGAACGGGTGAGGTCGGGGAAGTGCCCTTTGGCACCCAGATAAGTTCACCCTTATCATCCATGATCAACTGCAGTCCCAGTCTCTTCAACTTTCGAGCTTCAGCTTGTTCTTCGGCATCGTCAGCTACCAAGTCATCGAACTCGCTGACGTCATCCTCGGTGTCATCATATTCAGGCGAGGCAGGCTCCCATTTCGGACTGGCAGTATCCATGTCATGCTTACTGTCTGTGACACCCGCGTCATCCTTGTCATCCGAATCGGGTAGGTTCTCCTTACTGTCTGTGACACTCGCGTCATCATGGTCATCCGAATCTGGTAGCTTCTCCTTACTCCAGGTCACAGCGCCTGTACCCGAATCGTCACTGTTCGTAGGCGTCGATTGTACAGACTTACGCCCCGTGTATGGAATTCCACGATAGTCATCATCGTCAAGTTTCACACTCGTCTGATTGTACGCAACGCTGAGCGGTAATGAGAATGGCGCTACCGGCGCCTTCACTAGAGTGGCGTCTTCCAGAAACCAGCCGCCGCCCCTATTACGCTCCCAGCGGCGTAGCGCACCAGAAGGGTGGACGATAATATGCTGCCAGCTATAATCGAGCCCAGGCTTTCGCTCCCCATAGTACGAAGTCAATGGCTCAGGAGTCCCCTTCCGAGCCCATTGCCATTTCACTGCCCCAGTACGCGTAAATACAATATGCCAATCGAATGGCTTGGCATGGCTAGTGTTCCCTGGCACAGCACCTCTCGAGCAGTCATCTTATGCGAAGCCTGTCATACTTGTCATATCTGTCACGTGTGTCACCAGCTGGACAAACCCGGCGCGGTACCATGAGAAGCCGGCGTTTGTTACAGCGTATGGTAATGATTAAGTTCGTAGGTAAGAAAGGTTTCACACTCAATGTAGCCAGTGGGTACATGAATGATGCCTCATTTCAGGATGAACAGATAAATACACTAAATGTATTGGGCAGGACAGGCCGTCAATAAAGCCTATATATAGATAGGCGACAAAAACTGTACTCTGACACAGCGACAACGCATAACGGGAGGTATATAAAATCATGACACACCAAGAACACCAGGAAAAAAACAAGCACCTTCTCTCATACTTAAGCAATGACAGATGTGCGCTTAAAGAAATCCTGATGACACGTTACCCTCAGGATGAGATCTTCACACATGGCATGTCTAATCTGTCGAAAGCAAAACTTCCACACGTCATTGTCAATACTACAATGGGAAGCATGATAGTTAACTCAGGATGCACTGAATCGAACCCATACATAATGTCGGACCATATTCATGGCATAGTATGGGCAGAAATTAGAATACCTGCGGCCGGACAACAAACCAAGAAGGTAGTTGAAACGTCAAACGCTCCTCGTTTTGCAGGAGCTAAAGAAATTACATATTACGAGTATCCCGGTTACCCTGTGCGCATGACACATACGGTAGTGCATAAAAAAGCCAGAACCAGGATAACAAAAATAAACTGCTGTCTGACCTTTTGAATTCGAATGGATATAATGCCGACCACCTTAAATACACGCGTGCCCAAACAAGAACAAGGCCAAAGCTGGAATATCTATGATAATAGGAGATACGTACCCGTGACTATGACCCAAAGAACACAAATCCTGACGGCACCTCTATAACCATACATAACTTAATCAAAGGTAGCGAAAAAATGGATAGCATAGAAAAAAGACTGAAATGGCACAACAAACCCAAAGAATGACGGATTCATTTCAACGCCCCATGGCACAAGGATGCAGTGGCAAGTGGATGCAGCCCCAAAAATACCAGTGGCATACCAGCAGGACTATGGAGCCAGGATATGCACCCCCAAGTAGGCATGTACCTTAGGCAAACCAAATTAAGGTAAACAGATGAGGCTCGCATGCTGCACTGGGCCTGCTGCAGTCGTCTCATTAGTATTTGCTCGGCGCTGCCGCGCCCAACAATTCTAACCTCCCGCAAAACGAATAATGACGGGCTTCGTCAACTGAAAAAAACAGCTGCTCTTCAGTTCAAAACATCAGCCCACGAAAAAAAACATACATTTGGTATACCTTCCGGGAGTTTTTTGTAACTCTCCAAGCGAGTCTGCACACAACAAAGCACGCCAGAGTTAGAGGGGGAGCATGGGTGATTAGACCCGAGGACTCGAAAGTCTCGCCAGAGAATTTCACTCTGAACGCGCAGCTCCCATAACACCAGGTCGAAAAAGTCTTTTTATCGGGTCGAAAACGCGTTTGAGAAAGTTTGGCAACCTGCGATGCAGCTCAGTGGAAACCGCAGCACAATAACCCTAGCAGGTGCAAAATCGGAGCTTGGAGGGTGGTCCTTGTGTCGCCAGCACAAGGGATCAAGTACTCTTAACTGAAACCCGAACTCGAAAATCGTCAACACTAAAGTTTTTTGAAAAGGGACAACCTACGATTTCATCAAAGCATTTCCCAACTCTATGTTGCCAAATCTTAGCAATTCCTTACCGCGTTGAACTGAAGAGTGGGGGAATAGCCCCCGTTTGTGCGACACACTACTTGGTATTCGCTTAAACAGGCTGCTGAAAACTCGTGGGCGCAGGCGCAGACAAAAAATATTTTCGAAACACTTGAAAATGAAAAACAAAAAATGCATGTCCGCCGCCTCATACTGCCACGTAGGACCGCTCCGCGTGCGGGGACCGACGCACTGTCCGGTTCCATTTTTCGCGCGAACAAACAATCGTTTTTGTCATAAATAGACGATTCCTAAATGGGCATTTACCGACTTTGTCAGGTGCCATGTGACGCCGGTGCATATCGGACCAATCGTTCCCAAGACTCGATAACAGTTGGGTTGACGGAATCTGAACCCCTTAGTACTTTTTTACCTGTGAACGGCCCTGAAAGATACATGCGCGCGCGCGTGTGTGTATGCGGAATTATCAGTCGTCGGGCGAGTGTCGCTGTTGGGCACCTCGGGCCCTCTAGGGATGCAGGAGTCGGTCAGAGCGTGCCATTAAAGCTAACAATTCGAATGCCATGGCATGGCATGACGTGACGTGCCATGGCATACACTGTCTTTATGACCGTAATAAAACCTCACGTTAAGGACTCAGACGCTGCAACATGCTGCATCGGCCGCTAGATCGAATCGCCATGACATCTGAGCCGCTCTCGAGACTCGGCATACACATATCCGTCTCCGTGCTCATGCCACACTTATCCGAAAAGACTGGCCCAATCTAATCAAGAGTGCCATGCACAACCCATTCCAATAAAATGCCAAGGGTTGGCGGGAAAACCCACCGCTTTCACAGTAGTCTTGTTTGTATTATCTCAATATCTATGCTTTCACAGTAGTCTTGTTTTTGTACTATCTCAATATCTATACCAATTAATATGGCAATGCTACCATGCAAATGTGCTATGGCGACGTTACATTCACATGGAACCCTTTTTTTGTTTTTGCCAATAATGGGTTGATGACTAGTAGTTTTTCCGATTTCATATTCCGCAAGTCCCTTTTACGTAGTTGTATGCCCGGAGGGGCCTTGCCGTCGCCTGCTCTTCTGTAGTGCTTGCATGCGTATTGGTACACAAATAAACCAACTTCTATGAATAATGCATACCAACTTCCTATAATCTGAATACAGCGCCGCACACAACTGACTCAGCTCACTCCAAACTGGTCTGTTCTGGACACAAAATTCACACAGGCCTGAGAAGACTTAACACTTGCCTCGCTATGATGAAGTGCCGCTAACATGACAAGCGGGCAGAGCATGTGAAGGCCATATATTCCGATTACATGACAAGCGGGCAGAGAACGTGAAGGCCATATATGCATTGCCCCTGACACTGCTGATACCACGACTGCATATCTCTTTGTGCAGTCGGTGCACTTACTGGAGGCAATATCACAGAACTCCTCTCTGCAGGCGCTTGAATTGTGGCGAATCAGATGGACTTGATCCACCATATCATTGCATGGGCGTGACTGATTGTGAGAAACGCGGGCGCGCGCACCTGAATGAGCACGCTGACGCACTGCATGGGGAACAGCGAGTTGGAGAGAGTTCCGCGCGTGGCACTGTCGGCTGGCAGATACCACGTCAGCTGCACTGCGCTTACCATGGAGAGGTTAATGCTCGCCGTGAGCATCTCTGTCCACTGGTGGATGCTGGACTCACAGGGCCAGAATACCAGCAGGAAGCCGAGCTGCACAGTAATTCGAGGCACACACCCTCCGGGCACTCCCTCGGAAGTAGCACAAGGAAGTCATCCAGCGTGGCGCGTGAAGCCACGGGCCGCCATGTGGCCTCGCACACGCTTCGTTTCAGACAGTGGAAGTGTGACAGGGTCGTATGCGGCTGCAACAAGGTTCATGAAGCACAGTGATCATCCGACGAGAGTGACATCGTATCACCTACAGAGGAAGCTATCGGAAGAGCGAGCTAAGGGGACAAACAACTGCTGGCATCGGGAGATCAGATACAACCCGCTTCCACCTGAATGACAACTCATCGCTTTGCTATCCTGTTAGCTGAATTACGACCAAGCGCTCAGGCATGCTGTGATCTGAATGATGACCAAGCGCTCAGGCACGCTGTGATCTGAATGACGACCAAGCGCTCAG
>LGRX02008290.1:12249-32978 GCA_001247695.2 Cymbomonas tetramitiformis | reverse complement strand
GTAGAGCGCCAGAGCCGTGCCGTTGAGGACGCCCTTGAGAATGATGAAAATCAGCTCGTTCAGTGACCAGTGATACTCGATGTACTCGTGTTCCAGGTCGAAGAGCTTGTCGTACTCGAAGTGGGAGATGGGGGACAGGACGTGTCGAAGATTCCCAAGAAGGACCGCGAAGTCAGTCTCGGAGTCCTGGCCGTCCAGCGTGTACCCCTTCTGCGGCTTGAAGCCATGGGACTTGAGGACCTTAACGAGCTCCTCACCGTAGGTGCCCTACATTCTGGGAAAATCAGAAGACGTCTAGAAGACGTCTTCTGAACGTCTTATAGACGTCTTCGTAGAAATGATGTCTTCTGGTTTCCAGAAGACGTCTTCTGAGTGGAACGTCTTCTGGAAACCAGAAGACACTCTTCGGGGAAGACGTGCCGAAGATGTGCGGAATGTCTTCCGGATTTCGGAAGACATCTTCCCGGAAGACATGCAAAGGGCAGTCTTCCCGGAAGATACCCGGAAGACGTTCCGAATGTCTTCTGGGCCAGAATACATTCTGACATGTGTTATCGACACATATGTGATGATTATGCAATTTGGCCACATAGCTACTTCATTGCCTATTCTAAAAATATTACGGTGGGTATACCCACCGTAACGCCAAACTTTGCAAGCTCGTACCGACCGCACAAGTAGGTTGCGGGGGTTAAACATATGGATTTTCTGTGACCCAAGAGGTTGATTAAAGGACGGAAAACTTAATTTACACGACTCCGATAAGTTTTGGGCACATTACACAACCTTGAAGTTGGGGAAATAACGGTGGGTAGAAAACTTCGCTTACGGTGGGTATACCCATTCAACTCTATTTGCAGACTTCTGCAGCTTGGTATAACATCAATATACTTATTTTTTCGATATGTACTTTGATTTTGGTATATAACCGACGTACTTTTTGGTACAATATGTGCTGCCACCTCGCAGACCTCCGACACTTGCACATTCAAAATCAGGTACTATGCACACCAAATATACTATATACACAGTGCATTCCGATGATATTAGGGTTTGGGTATTTGGGTTCGTTTGGCCCGTTATCAAGTCATTTATGGCGCATGTGGAGGCTCCATAGAGATTCACGGGAGTGTCTAGAACAAGTTGGTCACTGGTGACATGCCGTGATTCGCAGCCAATCATCGGTAATTATTGATACCCTTCAGGTGGGTATACCCACCGTAAGCACCTCTTACGGTGGGTATACCCACCCTTCGTAGAATAGGCATCATACCACACGTACACTAGTCGCGTAATCACAGAAGACATTCAGAAGGCGCACGGAAGACATGCGGAAGACATTCCAGGTATCTTCCTAACAACTTCAGGGTTGTCATCATGCTCTGTTACTATGATACATAATATACGGCTAAGTTAATTGATAGGTCTATCTACACATACATGTACGATTGCATCTATTCAACATACAGACCACGAAGTACGATGCCCGGCGTATTATCATGATCGCCTCTTGCTTGCGTCTTGCACCTTTCGGTCGTGAACCATCATCGTCGATGCACTCGAAAAAGTCAGCCTTTAAATCAAATACCACCGCCGTCTTCATCACAGGATGTTTCTTGATTACAACTTGGTGCTCAATTTGAGCCGCCAGGATGAATGGATCAGTAGTGTCCCAAGGTGTCTCGGGATCATCCGGGTCGTATGTGTACACCACCTTTGCGGCATTGTCCGGCCCGTACTTCGAGTTTAGCTTGGCAAACCGTTTTGTCGTCGCTTGGTTGAATTCAGGGAACCACTTTCCCTTCACAAGAATGTACTCTTTCGCGGCCAAGTCGACCTTGTAGATGCTATCTACCATGGCGTACCTGCGAGTTGGAGCCACAATACTCTATAGTAAGAATCCCCGAAGACGTCGAGAAGACACGCAGAAGACATTCGGTACATATTCTGCGCACATTCACCAAAACGTAATGCACGGACGCACCGGTCAGTCTCGATTTCCTCGGGCCTTTGATGTTTCTCCAGAGAAAAAGGCTCGGAAGTAACGTTGACAAGTTTTCTTCGTCTTGTCCTGAGCTGCCGTGCGATAGCAAACTCCTCGAACCACGACCGAGCCGGAAGATTGACACACGCGACATCTGGAATTCGGCGTTCAGTTCTGAATGCGTAATCGACTGTTCCCCGTTCCCCCCCGTTGCGGAGCGCTCGTGTAACAAAGACGACACGTCACGATCCCCGTTCATGCATCGCCTGAGAGCGTGCTCATAACGATGGTGATGATCCGCGATCCGCGTTCTCGTTTCGCTTTGGATCGTAAACCGTCATCGGAAATCCCGAACGCACTGCACCGTTTCTTCGCGTTCCAGTAATCGATGACATCAGAAATGTCAATGACATCAGATATCAGCAGAAATGTCACTGGCGCGCCATGGCGCATGGACACAGTATCGTGAGCTCTTGACTTCCCATTTAGTCTTACGTGCGTCTCCGAAGTTTGAAAGCACGGAGCCGAAAACCACACTGCAAACTCTGATTAGATCAGCCTAAATAATTTGATTGTATTGTGTTGCTAGTATAAAATAGTTTCTGATATTTTCGCGTACCGTATATTTTCCGCAGGTGGTTGGTCATTGCGTGGTCGCCGCAAGCAAGATGCGTTTGGCGTTTACGTAACCCACACACCCACGCACTTTGTCGCTTGCCCAAAACTATGATTTACCCCATAATTTTCGAACGAAATTTTGAGAGTAGATCCCGCCTGCGCACCTATTTTCCTTTCGTAATTCACTTACAGTGTTCGCAATTTGAAGTCCATGAGCACGTTTGAAAATGGTCCATGGCCGTTGGTCACCCACGGAATGAGCGGACACCATTCCCGCCAGGTGCGCTCACAACCTTTTAGCATGATCGGAAAGGTGCATCTACCTGCGCACCTTGATTCATTGTGATATCCTGAAGGGCAGGTGAGTTGGTATAGGGACGCTCGACATTTGATGTGGGGCTAGGAGCTCCCACGTTACGTGATGATTAAGTGATTTTTAAGTACTTGTTTTGTGTGCGTTATCTGCCTTTAGGCTAGCTAGTTGGAAAATGTGCTTTCAAATTGAATTCTTCGATAGAATTTTACAAGTGTGTGTGCCTGTTTGCATGTTTTTACTGGATCGTGAAAAACTGGGCCTTTTCAGCTTCTAAAAAGGCCCAGTCTAAGTTCCAAGTGTCGCAACTCAAAATTGCATAACAACCGCCCCATGGCTCTTGGCGAGGAGGCGGGATATAAATATCCGACGCACCGATCCCAGTTACCACCCCAATTGCTTTTGGGCTCTGGTGGTGTGGAAACACTGGGAATCTAAGGTATGTCTCCATGCTTTCCGTAGCATGTCTTTTGCAGTCATTGCTACTACAGTTAGTAGCAATGCAACTTGTAGCGCGATTTGCACTTGCATAAATAGCGAGTATCGTGATATAGGTGCTTGTAGTTTTTAAGGTCCGACGATGCGAACTTTGTTTTAGATAGACAGTTCGCTCAAATGAGGCTGGGAGTGCGTTAGCCTTCGGCACGCCCTGGGGTGAAACCCAACCCAGCCAATTTAAGGTACGCTCTTGTCCTTGTTTGAGCTTTTTATTGCATCGCACTTGGTTTTGTCTTTCTTTTAATTAAGAGAGTCGGGTGTGTGTCGGGATAGTGACGGCAGGGAGCTTTTCACTTGTTCAACGACTCGATGAGGGATGGCCTTGCATAGTCAACACAGGTATATGCCTCGTGACAAGTTGCTCGAATAGTATGCAATTATGATTTTGCTAGACTAGTTTGCACTTAAATAAACTTGCTTTCAATTGTCCTGTCGGCACAATTTGCTGGTTAGTATTTCTTGCACAGTCACACGATTTTAGATTTTAATAAGAATCGTGTAAGGCATCAAACTGCATCTGCCCTTCACAAAAAAACCTGAATGCCTAGGACAGCAACATCGCTCCTTGCCTTCACTGTAGGTAGAACCTAGAGTTCCTCAGTCTAAATATGCGGTTCAGTGGGGAGGACACTGTTATCGTGCAATCCTTTGTGCCTGAACCAGCTCGCGGGAACCATTGCGATTGAACTGCTGTGCCTAGGACAGCAACATCGCTCCTTGCATTCACTGTAGGTAGAACCTAGAGTTCCTCAGTCTAAATATGCGATTCAGTGGGGAGGACACTGTTATTGTGCAATCCTTTGTGCCTGAACCAGCTCGCAGCTCGCGGTGGAACCATTGCGATTGAACTGCTGGGTAATAGTTAGGCGAACTGGGCCGGATTCCCTTTAGGTAATCCTTCCCCACTTAGAGTGGTGGTTTATTTTTTATTTTCTTTATTTTCTTTTTATCAAACTGTTTTGTTTTAATGTATAGACTTATTTTAGCTATTGACTTTTAGTATTCTATAACGAATATCAACTGTAAGCTCGGTTTTCACATAAGCTGTTTGCATATTTTATTTGGTCGGTGCAAATCCTGCAACCCTATGAGAAATATTTCATTTAGCATAGGTATCAAAATATTACACCTCCTTTGTGGCGCTGCAAAAACGAACTCCCTTGGCCACACATTGGTGATTGCGCCATTGAAGGAACCATTGTGGTCACGCTTTCTACTCTTGTAGAAGAAGGCGCCTGCACCCTTGGTCTGCGGGTTTGTTTGGAGCGCCCTTGATCCGCGAGCAACAAGGTATTGGCCTTGTTGTGATGTATGGCATCTTGGGTTTGAGTAGGTCTGACACTCTTGTGTCTGTGACCACTTGTCTCCCGTGGCGCCACAAAGAGGTGTAATATTTTGATGCAAAAATAATTTTCCACATATGTGCTCCCGTGTTTTAGATCTTTTAGGATATGTGTGATTACTATAAAAGTATGGTATGGTACTGCGCACTTTCTGGTCTTACATAAGATCAAGATAAGCATGTTATTTTTCACTATGTTCTTTGAGGTTTTGGAACCAAGCCATTCTCACACAGCATGGGGTGTTGGGTATGGTAAGGCAGAAACTTCAAAGGAGCGGGACTGTGAAGAACGAACGTGCATTAAGGTAATTGTATTCGCTCTCATAACCTCACAACCCACACTCCGGACCACTCACTAAAAATTCATTACTCACTCTATTACGCATTCACTCAACTCAACTCAGCTCAGCTCATCTTAGCTCAGCACTTAGCGCCAAACTCAACGCCAAAGTTGAGCTTAGCTTTTGAGCTCATATCAGCTAAGCGTGTCAGTTTCGCTCACGTCAGCGTGTCAGCTAAGCTCAACTCAGCTCAACTCAACTCAACTCAACTCAACTCACCTCAACTCTATGAGTGAAAACAACTCAGCTCAGCTTATCTTAGCTCAGCACTTAGCGCCAAACTCAACGCCTGAGTTGAGCTTAGCTTTTGAGCTCATATCAGCTAAGCGTGTCAGTTTCGCTCACGTCAGCGTGTCAGCTAAGCTCAACTCAGCTCAACTCAACTCAACTCAACTCAACTCACCTCAACTCTATGAGTGAAAACAACTCAGCTCAGCTTATCTTAGCTCAGCACTTAGCGCCAAACTCAACGCCTGAGTTGAGCTTAGCTTTTGAGCTCATATCAACTAAGCGTGTCAGTTTCGCTCACGTCAGCGTGTCAGCTAAGCTCAACTCAGCTCAACTCAACTCAACTCACCTCAACTCTATGAGTGAAAACAACTCAGCTCAGCTTATCTTAGCTCAGCACTTAGCGCCAAACTCAACGCCTGAGTTGAGC
Source organism: Cymbomonas tetramitiformis (assembly GCA_001247695.2). NCBI lineage: Eukaryota > Viridiplantae > Chlorophyta > Pyramimonadophyceae > Pyramimonadales > Pyramimonadaceae > Cymbomonas > Cymbomonas tetramitiformis. The sequence goes on along the minus strand of LGRX02008290.1, from coordinate 27,224 downwards.
TTAGCTTTTGAGCTTAGCTTAGCTTAGCTTTTGAAAAAAAAACACACATATCCTATCACAGGCATAACAGTGGTATAGAGATACACATATATCCTACCACAGGCATAGCACACGCACAGAGAGGTACACGCGTATCCTAGCATGGAAGCGCCTTTTTTGTGTCGCGAGGTGTATTTTTTTTGTCGTGTCGCAAACAGATCCGATTATACTCAACATTATACACCGACGGTTCGCAGCTTTCTCAAAAAAAAGCTGCAAGGTCCTGCGTTTCCCTTATAGGAGCGAAACAGGTTTTCCTGGAAAAAGTGACATCGACGCACACGATACTACCAGAACTGTCCACCTTGGGGCCCTTTTTTACGGAAACAGTGTGATTTCCCTGTCAGATCGGGAGTAACCGCCCATATATAATTATATTGCAGTCCACACCGGTCACCTTAAGATGGCAAGCAGGAGAGTTATACAAATCGGTGGAGCATTGCCGCCAATCAGAGACGCATAGAATATTCCTGGGCGTAGTATCGAATTATGGATATTCATGCAGAAGTTATCAGCGAGACAGATTTCAGATGGCGTATAAAAGATATTTCCGACCGATCGCCAATCAGAGAAGCCATGAGATTAGATAAACTCCATGAATATGGGTCACACGCGAAATACCATAAGCTGACTGTGCACGTACAAGGAGCACGTTTTTTTTGTATAATTATAGAAGGCGCACGTGCTACAGATTTCAGGGTGGCTTACATGAGATGTTTTGGACTGATCGCCCATAACCGCCAATAAGAAGTGCGAGCGCCTGAGATAGGCACCATGAATATGGGACGACAAGGGAAAGGGATCACACGACAAAAACGAGATGGTTTGCAGACGATGGATAAGCCAATCAGCGACGCGATCAGTTTCGATTTATATATTGGTAAATTAAAAAACTGCACCACAAAAAGCCCTTAAGTGTGGCTTCCTCGCCACAAATGCGATGCGACTGGTTCCAGACTTTCGCAACATGCTGACATGGCATGGGTTTGCGACACGACAAAAAAAATTCACCTGGCAGACATGCTGACATGGCATGGGTTTGCGACGAAGATTACAGTGTCACAGTTGAATGCCACACCCGAAACACTGTCATCAACTTTCATTCTGAATTTTCATCCGCTATCTTCATCCAGACATGAGACCCACGCGGGCCGCGGCTGGCTGATTTCATATATCAAATATTCACTCACACGTTAATTCTATAAGCTTTCATTTTGCGGCGCACCTGACACCGTTGCCTGCTGTGTCCCGCATTTTTGTTCTGCTGCATGTATCGCGCATACTAACTATTTCCCGGTTAAATCCCATCATCCTTGCTGAGTAGCGTTTCCTTGTTTTAGAAGTCACGTTCGTTGTTGCGCTATGTCCGATGCCGCCAGCAACATTCGGTTGCTGGCGCCCCTTGATTGTCTTCGTAGAGGGCATTCTTGTAGCGAGGCTGACTGACGGGCTGTACTGCTGCCCGACGGATTTGTTGTTGTTACAAGCCCTCACTGACTGATATTCTTCAGGAATTTGCTATTTGTTTTCAAGCGCCTGTTTTGTGTTCGTTCTGCGTGTTTCTCATATGGTGTTTTTTTTTCGAGGGCGATATCTGCACAGATTGTGCAGCGTGGGTTCGAGTCCCACCACCCTCACTGACTTTGCTCTCTGTAATTTTGCAGGATATCCGGTCACTTTTTCCTGTTTCGCCGCATTCCTGAATGCCTGTTTCGCATTCCTGAATGCCTGTTTCGCGTGTGTGCTGTTTCTCGTTGCGTCTGCGGTTGGTTTGTCGTTCATCTTATTTCTGACATGTTTGCTTTTACCGTGTGCAGGTATTTCAACTATTTCATGCTCGTTGGCGATACGCATGTTGCTGTGTGTAATTTGTGAAGAGTGTAGTTTGAGCTATTTTGCTTATTGTCTTCGAATGTTTGTATGCCTGCGTGTTTTCATGCTGTTTGCAACATCTTATCACTTCGTTCTGACGTTTTAGCGTTCGCTGTGTGCAGGTATTTCAGTTTTACTTTTATCGCTGGCGAAATGCATGTTGCGGTGCCCAGCAACCTGCTCATCTTTTAGATTTTAGATTTTAGAAGTCATTCGTCTACAGGATTTGTTTTGTTCATACCTGACTTCACATTCGAAATAGTATGCACTGCACATTTATTGTAAAGATGTATAAGCATAGTTATGTAATGAATATAGAGTAGACAATCGAGCATGCTTTGCTAACGTGAGCACATTCTCCTACCAATTGTTAGTTAGCTTGCATATGTTTCTTCCGTAAACTGTAATATTATGTTTATAGTCCATAATCTTCTGTATAATTTCCGTAAATATTCTGTCCGTAAATATCAGTCGCTGCGACAATATTGAGCCCCGTACTCACTGTTTGTCGCACTGCGACAATAATGAGCCCCGTACTCACTTTTGTCGTCCCAGAATATAATTGATATGTCGCATGGTGCGACAAAAATAAAAGATCATGCGACACAAGTGAAGTGCTACCTCCTAGCATAGGAATAACACAACAGGCACACACATATACACACATATTCCAGTCTATGCTGTATTATCCCGTACCTGTAACTGTGTGTCAGCTCAACTCGGTTTGTCAGCTCCGCTTAGTTTAGCTTGTTAGCTTATATCAGCTCAGCGTGTCAGCTTTGCTCCTGTCAGCGTGTCAACTAAGCTCAACTTAGCTCAACTTAGCTCAACTTAGCTCAACTCGACTAAGCTCTGCTCAACTCGACTCAGCTTTGCCCAACTTTGCTGTTTGCTTTGCTTTGCTTCTCAGTTGAGCTCAGCATGTCAGCTTATGTGTGTTGAGCTTTACCACGATTCGTTCCTCAGGATGGCCACTCAAAACATGGACGTGCGCTACTCGGAGACCAACAAGCAAGCATCACCTTCCCAAAAAGAAAAAAATGCGGATAATAAGACAAAAAAATTCAGCACGAGCAATAGAAGAAAAGGGAAAGAAAACTCTAGAAGCCAGATGGCCAGTGGCCCAAGCTTGAAAGACTAGGCCGTCGAGTATGAAATAAATGAGAACTCGTGCACGAAGTCACAAGCTGTGGTAAGTACTTATTTACCCTTTGTTGTTTTTTGCGCATGAGTTCTTTTCAACTGCTACTCACTGTGGCACTATCGCATGTGCAGACAGAGGTGCCAAACACCTTCAGCAAGGAGTATTCAAGAATGTTTACCCAAGTTAAAAGATGGAATACGACACAATCGCGTGTGAAGCTTGCGCAACCAACCAAGTGGCTTGCAACTTTGACAAAAATACCCCAACACCAAAACGCTATAGGAGTGGGAAGTATAGATGAGAAAGAAGAAGAGTATAATAGCCAGTGATACCATCTTAGTGGAGACCGTATGAACATATGCAAATGAAGTAGCTTGTGTACTCAAAGGTGTATCTATTTATGTGGATTTGTTGATTTTTTTCTTTTTGAATTTGCCTCCTGCTTTCTAGCCTTGTGAAAGTCTACCTTTTTTTTAATGTGCGGTTCATGGTACTTGCCTTGAATGCTTGAATCGACCCTTGGACTTATCATGAGTGTCCCCCCATCGATTCAGGATCGTTCCAGTACTTGGAGCGTTCCAGGATCGTTCCCGTACCTGGAGCGTTCCAGGATCGTTCCCGTACCTGGAGCGTTCCAGGATCGTTCCCGTACCCGGGGCGTTCCAGGATCGATCCCGTAAGAAACTTCCCTCCCGGGATCGATCCCGTTCCGGATCACGAAAAGAACGATCCCGGATCGCCTCGCCATTTTCCAGATGGAGGAGGCCCTTCGACGAGTGCCGCTTCATTCTCCGTGAATGGTCTCCCCAGCCAGACCTTGGTTGGGGTCGCTACCGTGCATATGCAACGGCACATCCATCAGGCGAGACCCTCCGGCATGTGCGCCAATACGTCTCCGAACCATATGGTTTTCCCTGCGAATGTATACGTGCACAGTGTCAGGACATGTATTTACCAAAGACGTGTGGAAGATGCCTAGAAGATATATGAAACGTCTTCCAGGCACCTTATGGGTTTCATTTCTTACTTGCCTCTTGCGGTAGGTGACGTAGTCGTCGAATTTTGCCTTCAACTTGCGGTATTGGGGCACGTTGCCATGCATCCACAGCTCCAGCGCTTTCGTTTCAGCGCGGGAGAGTACATGGCGCTTGCCTTGTGTTCCCAAAACCACGGTGTTCGGCGCCCTCAACGGTGCGGTGGTCAAGAACCGGAGCACGGGTGGCCGGGTGGGATTGGTGGTTGCCTCCCGCCGGCGACGAAGTACCAAGATTAACCCTCGCACCACATGTACCATCCGGTACCGCCCGAAGCCTTGCATAACACTCTGAACCGGATATGCATTGTTCTTCACCCACCTTCGAATCTTCCCGTTGAATGATTCGAACACGTACATCCATGTCCCCCGTATTGGACCATACATGAGGAGTTGGTCGGGGAAGTGGGAAAGCAAATGCGCGTTGATGACCAGCCGGTCAGGTGAGCCATCGCACTCGAGTGACTTGAAGAACTCATCCACCAGATTTTGAAGCTTAGGAACATCCTGCAAAATCACCAAATAAAAGGTAATTAAGGAAGACGTTTGGAATGTACTCGGAACGTATTCGGGATGTCTTCAAGATGTCTTCCGTACCTTACAGTCTACAAGCTCCGAAGTGAGCTCTCTCGTTATGACCGTCAACTGCCCGATCAAGTCTTCAAGCATGTTTTTCGAGTAGCCCTCGTCTCTATCCCAAGACGCTAGCACGCTCATGTGCCTATTCTACGAAGGGTGGGTATACCCACCGTAAGAGGTGCTTACGGTGGGTATACCCACCCGAAGGGTATCAATAATTACCGATGATTGGCTGCGAATCACGGCATGTCACCAGTGACCAACTTGTTCTAGACACTCCCGCGAATCTCTATGGAGCCTCCACATGCGCCAGAAATGACTTGATAACGGGCCAAACGAACCCAAATACCCAAACCCTAATATCATCGGAATGCACTGTGTATATAGTATATTTGGTGTGCATAGTACCTGAATTTGAATGTGCAAGTGTCGGAGGTCTGCGAGGTGGCAGCACATATTGTACCAAAAGGTACGTCGGTTATATACCAAAATCAAAGTACATATCGAAAAAATAAGTATATTGATGTTATACCAAGCTGCAGAAGTCTGCAAATAGAGTTGAATGGCTATACCCACCGTAAGCGAAGTTTTCTACCCACCGTTATTTCCCCAACTTCAAGGTTGTGTAATGTGCCCAAAACTTATCGGAGTCGTGTAAATTAAGTTTTCCGTCCTTTAATCAACCTCTTGGGTCACAGAAAATTCATATGTTTAACCCCCGCAACCTACTTGTGCGGTCGGTACGAGCTTGCAAAGTTTGGCGTTACGGTGGGTATACCCACCGTAATATTTTTAGAATAGGCACATGATGCCCGCTTGTAGCATTTTCAACGCCTTCGTGACACTTGAGCGTCTTCGGTCCGGTGTTCGTGCCGTTCGGACGCAACATCTTCTTATGGCCTTGCCCCCATTTGACCATTGTGATTTGTGATGACCATTTGTAATTAATTAGCAATAATCAAGATTGTTGCATTTGTTGAAATTGAAGGGAAAATGCGAAAGTGCAATTTTACATATGTCATTTTGCTCTACGTTAGATTTCCAAATTTTCAATCTCAGCTAATTTTGATCTACGTTAGTTTTCTGATTTCAGTTTTTGGAATGCTTGATTTCAGATTTTTTACATTTGTCATTTTGCTCTACGTTAGATTTCCGATTTTCAATTTTGGCTAATTTGGCTCTATGTTGGATGTCAGTTTTCAGTTTTTGGAATGCTCCATTTCAGACTTTTGCATTTGTCATTTTGCTCTATGTTAGATTTTCCAAATTTCAATTTTGGCTGATTTTGCTCTACGTTAGATTTCAGGTTTCAGTTTTTTGAATGCTTGATTTCAGATTTTACAAACCAATTTCAGATTTTTATATGTGTCATTTTGCTCCACATTAGATTTCCGATTTTCAGTTTTGGCTGATTTTGCTCTACGGTGGATTTCAGATTTCAGTTTTGGAATGCTTGATTTCAGATTCTGCTATTGTCATTTTGCTCTACGTTAGATTTACCGAAGTCCATGAGCCCGGAAGATGCGCAGAAGACGCTCGGAACGTCTTCGGAACGACTTCCGATGGAGCGTGCAGGCATACATCTTTCATGGAGATACGGGCATGCCGTGGCAACCGGTTCGCACCTTCGTGTTGGCATCTCCGGGGGAGGGTCCTCGGGCTCATGGACTTCGGTATAGGTCATGTCCACAACTTCATCCATCGGGGCCGGAGGTGAAGGTGAAAGCCTTTGCGGATTCATCCGCCTATCCCCATCACTCACAAGCTCCGGAGGACGATGATATGGTTCGCCCGATGCGATTGCATCCCGTATCTTCAACACCATTCCTTGGAGGTTGACGCCAATGGGAGGCTCAAGCAGCCACTTATGTTGTCGAAAGTGCACCGTGCCCGGATCATCGGCCAAGTCCAATGGATCGGAGAAAATGTCCTCCCACGTATGCTCCTTAAAGCCCGGTTCATGCAAGTCTGAAATTTCTTGCACATAGCCAAAAAAACTCTTGAACCGAGAAAAGCACATTAGTAGGCTCGGCTAAGCCGAAAGGTGGCCGGTTGCTTTGACGCGGCACGCAAATACGAACCGCGTCCTCATGATCTTCAGCCCCGCGAAAACATTGTGATGGTGAATTCATAGAAGACACATGGAAGACGTCCGGAAGTTGCGCAGAAGATGCTCCACACATCTTCGGTTGTATGCATTCCAAACTGCATAAATGTGCATGATAGATGCATGTGGGTTATGGAGACAAGCAAGCACCTTGTTGCAGGGGAATGCTCATGAATGTAGACGGATTCCCCGAGCCATGCCGTCATCTCATGGTCCAGCTCGCGGGATGGCGACACCGTAGACAACCAATCGTGCACCGCTGCCATCTTCCCCTTCAAGACCTCCGGCTTGGATTGACGGAAGACCTCCGCCGCGGATTCGGGGGGGGGTTTAGTGAGCATCGCTCGTTTGAAGGACGACATTTTGGTCTTTGGGGGCGCTTCCCCCTTTTGGAGATGCGCGGCACGTTTACTTGCCATTCTATCTCCTATACAAAGGACACTTGGCCAAGGTAGTGCGGAGGGCATCCTGAAGACAAACACTCAGAAGACGTTCAGAAGTCACTCAGAAGACACGTGGAAGACATTTCCCGACATCTTCCGGACGTCTTCTTGACTGTGCTTGCGGAAGATACCCCAGATACCTTCTGTACATCTTCCGGACATCTTCGGGGAATATATGTCTTCCTGAACCCAGAAGAGGTGCGAAAGACGCGCGGAAGACGCGCGGAAGACACACAGAAGACACGCGGAAGACATTTTTTTGACATCTTCCGGACGTCTTCTTGACTGTGTTTGCGGAAGATACCCCAGATATCTTCTGTACATCTTCCGGTTGTCTTAGAGATGTCTTTGAGGAAGACATGTCTTCTGGAAATCTGCAACTTGTAGAAGTTCCACCGAACGTGCTAGGTAGACATTAGAAGACGCGTAGAAGATCGTCAAAAAAATGAGGAAGACGCCCCTAAGAGGGGTGTTAAGACGTTCGGTGGAACTTCTACAAGTTGCAGATTTCCAGAAGACATGTCTTCCTCAAAGACATCTCTGGAGGGTAACAAGATGCACAGAAGATATCTGGGGTGTCTTCCGTATGTCTTTTTGTTTTTTTTTTGAAAAAAGCTTTAAAAATCGCGAAAAAACAAAAAAAACATATAAGGTGCACAATACTGGGCATAATTGTGTGGTGTAGGTAGAAGTGCAAAAAAACAAGTGGTTTGTTCGGGAGAGGGGCAAACGTACCAAGTTACTAAGTTAAAACGGCCGACGAATTTGGTAGAAGAAACTGCTCTTGTTTTAGAGCACCATCCCTCCTAGCAACGGTCGAACAGTCGATCACGCGCGCAGTGAGTCGCGTGAGACGTGATGACTGCACGATACCGCGGATAGCAAACCCGGAAAATCTGCCAGCGCTGCGCTGCGCTGGTGTGGCGCTGGCGTGTGGTCGCGGTCGTGGTCAGGCGTCATCGTCAGCTAGCATTAGCATCGCATCGCATCGCATCGCATCGTCAGGCCCAGCGCAGGGGAGTGAGCACGAGCACCGCACCGCACATCGACATGACCGTTCGAGTTTGAATTTTATTTAACGTTGAAGTGAAATTTGCATCTACCACTTTTACACCTGCATCCAACTCAATTCCACCGCAGCCTCGTTTTCCGCGGACTGCTGCTGGGTGAAGTGGTCCTTTTAAAATAGTTCGTCTAACAGAAAAACGTTGCACAACGCAATACTTCAATAGTGATTGCGGGTGCTTTTCGTGCCTTGGTTTTTTTACGCGCACTTCGGCGTGCTTAGCGTCTAATTGAGGTGTGAACGAGACATGTGTTCTCGCTCGTCCTTTGGACGAGATGATGTTGGTTCGATTCCAACTCACACCACTAGGCCTTTTTGTTTTCCTTCGGTAATCTTGTATTTCGTCTCGTACTATTTTTGCGCTTTACTAACCTTTGGTTTTGCGTTGCGCTTTGTTTTTCAGATCGGCTGAAAATGACCTAGTCCAAAAGGTAAATTTTCAGCCCAACCTCAACACCACAAGTAAAGGTATTTGCTCTATCATCCCCTAGTGTCACACCTAAAAAATACTGCCTTTATGCGTTGTGTTTTTCCGCTTTACTAACCTTTGGTTTTGAGTTGCGCTTTGTTTTTCAGATTGGCTGAAAATGAGCAAGTGGGAAAAGCGCATTTTCAGCCCATCGCCCACAACTAGAAGAGTAAAGGTACTTACCTTACCCTTCCTAGGAATTTGTGCTTGTATTCATTGTGTGTTTTCACTCTACTAAGTGTTGGTATTTTGGTGTGCGTTGTTTTTCAGATCGGTTAAAAACGAGCGAGTGGAAAACCCATGTTTTTGCGTGGTCCAAGACCTATGCCATGTGTGCATGTTAGATGAACATCGTTTCTAGGTAATTAGACTAGTTGTTTAGAACATGAATGTGAAGTAGTTCTAGACACTTAGCTAGTTAGGATAATAATATGTGTGGCCCTCCTTATGATTAGGTTCTTGATTGAAAAGTAATATTGTTAAAGCAATTTTAGTCTCCAAAGCATCTTAGCCTTCCACACAAATAAATCATCTCTTGTCGTGTATCAAACATTGAGAATATGTTTGTTAAGGATGGCGAGAAGTGTATTATGCCATACATCTTGTTTGCACTCATCCTTCTTGCAAGCTTATTTAAAAATATTAAAAACATTCCTCGCGAATGCGTATACGAATGTTGAAATTTATTAGACATGCAGAAGGCATTCAGAAGATATCGTTTGAACGTCTTCCGCATGACTTCTGTACATCTTCTGAATTCCGGAAGACGTCTTCTAGACGTCTTCTGGGTTCCAGAAGACATCTAGAAGACGTCTTCTACGCGTCTTCTAATGTCTACCATCTTCTGAGTTTCAGAAGACATCCAGAAGATCTTCCGGGAAGATGTACAGAAGACGCCTAAAAGATATCAAGAAGACGTCTTCCGGGATCCAGAAGATATACAGAAGACGTCTAGAAGATAACTTCTGGACGTCTTCCCGGAAGATCTTCTGACCGTCTTCTGGAAACCAGAAGATGGTAGACATTAGAAGTCGCGCCGAAGACGTCTTCTGGGCGTCTTCTGGATGTCTTCTGGACCCAGAAGACGTTCCAGAAGACATTCAGAAGACGTTCAGAAGACATTCAGAAGACGCGTCTTCTGGTTTTCCCAGAATGTAGGGGTGAAGGCGTAGTCCAGCTTGTCGGTATACTCATACTGCTGGGATGCCCGGACTGGGGTGGACTCCCAGACCGAGGCGTCCCGATGAAACTCGGCGGAGGTGGCAGCCAGCGAGATAAAAGTCGGCTTGCTGATAAGCGCTGACATGCGCACCACCGGATCTGGATTTTGCACTGGCGTGCGGGAACCCCCCAGTGGAGAAGGGGCCGCAGAGCCAGGGAGTGCAGAACCCGCAGGGGAGCCGGATGCAGCCGCGGCGGCACGCGCGGAGCGAAGGGCCCCCAATACAGGTCTAGGGCTTCGGCGATTAGACACCATGGCTGGAAGTACGTAATCGGGAATCTTGTAACTAGGGTAAAGACAACGGGGCTCAACTCCAGCCCAAATTGCCAACGGTTTGGTAATAAAATTTTGAACGCGGCCGCGATCTCCAACGGTGGCCGAGGTCTTAATGTGGTTGCGGACGGCGGTGTGCGTCAGCTGCCGGCGGCGTGCGGCGGTTACAAGGAGAATCGGCGTGCTCCCCAGGGATCCAAAGTAATAAACGAACACCCACAAGTGGTGGCCGATAACCTGACAAGAAGAGTGATATATAGGCAGAATATATACTCGAGTGCGTGTGTGCAGAACAGTCTCGCAGGGGCGGGTGTTCTCGGATACTAAGATGATATAAAATACTTAGTCAGGTGTTTTATAGCACACCGTGACACACGTGACAACGGACACTGGTGACACATCGGGCTGAGGGGTGACAGACAGGAGACCCACTGTGCCCCCCCCTTACAGTGGGGGTGGCAGGATTGGGCTCCCCGTGACTTCCATCCCCCTGCCCCCTCTTCGTTGACGCATCCGCTCTGGTGGTGCCAGGCCGCTTTTGGCTCTGGCATCGCACCGGCGTTGGTTGAACGTTGTAGGGATGAGTATTGCCTCACTGGCGCTTGACGCATGCGATCGAGGGTGACGCCGCCGCCAGCAAGATTAAGTAGAAACAACACAGTTCGACAAAGACCCTTCTCCATGCCTGCACGGTTTGTGATTCACTCTCGAGGGAACCGAACTCTTTAGATTTAGTTAGCAACAAACTTTTGGACATCTTGGGATGGCACATGCCGGACTGCTCGGGCCAGTTTGGCTCCTAGACCCTGCAGTGCTCCTGTCTCTTTGCCTGGTGACACCTCAACCCCACGGGGTGAGGTGGTGTCACGGGGAGACCAATCTTGCCGCCACCCCCACTGTAAGGGGGGAGCACAGTGGGTCTCCTGTCTGTCACCCCTCAGCCCGATGTGGCACCAGTGTCCGTTGTCACGGTTGTCACGGTGTGCTATAAAACACTCACCTGAATATTTTATATCATCTTAGTATCCGAGAACACCCGCCCCTGCGAGACTGTTCTGCACACACGCGCATTCGAACATATATATCGACATATATATATCTCACTTCTTGTCACATTGCTGGCGAACCCACTGCACACTCAATGCATCCAACTCCCTCCTCAGCGAGCAACGGGGAGGTGGGGGCCGAGCGGGGAGGACAGGTGCCTCCGGCCGGTTGACAGGTGGCCCACGCCACATAAGCATAGCATGTTCTGGGCACGCCGTTGACCTCGCCGATTCCGGATATCGCTACGGAGAATAAGGTGACCGGTGACTCGCTGACATCACCGCTTACGGAGAAGGTGACCGGTGACTCGCTGACTTCAACGCTTACGAAAAAGGTGACCGGTGACTCGCTGACCTCACCGATTACGGATATCGCTACGGAGCATAAGGTGATCGGTGACGCTCTGGCAAGCGGTTATCGGTGACTTTTGAGTCGGAGATAGACAGCGAGGCAACCTCACTGACTCCTTCAATGACTCAGGCGACTACGGAGGCAGCTACGGAGGCAGCTACGGATACGGCTATGCTCGAGTCCCTGCTGAACCGCGAGTCCAGACCTCTGACCCCCTCGCTGACCTCAACAACTACGGAGCAGCCAGTCAGTACAGAGGTAATTTCCTCGTTAAAATTGAAACGGGTTAGCGCTACAGTCACAGCGTCACGCAAGGGGGGGCGGAAACATTCTTGGCTAGGTTCCTACAGTTTAGACTTGCGTTTCCTGATCGATTAATCAACTGATGTAACTGAACTTGCTGAAACGCAAAAATTAGCCCGAACACTATGATACAATATCGCCCTGCCAAGAAAACACTACCGGCCAAGTATAAAGGCTTCCATATCACAGTGTACTTTTGTGTCTGTTCTCTTCCCAGATGTTCTCTTTTGAAAGCGTTGTAGCCACGCTGTCGAATCCATCGTAACAATTGTTTTAGTTCAGATGCTGAACACCATCGCCTGAAAACTCTTGTATATCGCAGTCAGCTCGTTTGAAGGAAAATTATGACTCGTGAGAAAATGTTATTGAATTAGAGATTTGAATTGCGAGAAATGGGAACAGGAATATCGGTCAAAGAGGAACCCAAGGTAATCGCCAGCTGTTTCATCGTGGGTGCGCTTGTGCTATGAGGGTGCACAGTAGGCTGTTCCCTAATCGAAAATATCTAAATAACATATTCGTTCTTATAATTCAGGCTGCGTCCCGCTTTCTTGGTTTCATACGCAAACATCCTCTTTTGCTCAGACCTCAGCCATAAGAGGAGTCAACATAATGTTAGGCATGCAGCCTTACCAAGGGCTGAACGCGGAATTGAATGCGGATAAATTATTTGCTCCCGCACAACAATTCTTTCTCATGCCCCCACCGTCCTTCCGTCGGAGCTCAAAGCTCGGGCTGTTTCAGGCGTGGCCTGGCAAGAGTTGACTTGACAGTACCATTTCAAGCAAACTCCGCGAAATGTTGAGCAACCTGAAACAGTCTAAGGGGTCTAGTCGACTGTCCCGCACTACATATCCGGATACAGTCGGGTCATCCGCTTATGTCGCTGATGAGATGGTTTAGTCTTTGGGAACGTTAAAGCCCGACTGGCGTGCTGAGCTAACGAGTGAACGGCTCGCGTATGCGGTCTCCGCGCCTGGCCTGTTACGAAGCGTGCGAGTTCCCCGAGAGCCTTGGATATTTTTCACGTATGAGACATACTCGATCTCCCCGCATCCACACCTTACCTGGGACGACCGCGTGCATCGGCATCTTGCATAAAGGAGTGGCTAAATCCATCACTTCTTTTTGCGCTTGCGTGCTTGCGTGTCTTGGTTCCGTTTGTAACACGTCTTTGTTGCCTCGTTTTAACCTTACCCTGCAATTATGCGCCCACGCGCATTGTTTTATATGCACGGCCCCTATTATTTACTCTACTCAGCTTCGGCTACCACTCTAACCCCATGCACGTCTTGTTCAGAATAGCAGGCTTACCTGCTCCAAGTCTCTGGCTGGTTGATTCTCTTTCGCAGTGATTTGAATCCAAGTGGCTGAAGTATCGGGGCTTTGGATTGCTCTGTATCTCAGTCCTGGGCTACGAATGCCAATAAAATGCCACCGGGGAACTCCGTCCCCCTCGCTCTCAAATACTGGGTTCAGGTTCGCCAGACATCCCCCTCGCATTCAAGCATTAGCTTCCAGAGGACCATGCTGCTCTGCATACAGCCTGAGGGGTACCCAGGCTAGTGCAGAACTTGTTGAAGTGTGCGCAAGGACACGCAGCCCCCGACGAGGGAGGGCCAAGGGCTATATAGCCCTCGAGGAGTGGGGGAAACTTTCCATATTGTGCGGCAAATTTTAGAAGGTGCTGAGGCTTTCCTGTTTGGCACAGTGCACCTTCGAAGGGGGGAGGAACTGCAGGCACGAGGATTATAAGCGCCAGGTGTATCACTCCCCATTTCACCCTACGTTGGGCCATTACCTCGTGCTGCCTCTCTTCTCACACCCTCCATCACCCTAGACTCAGTTGCGAGCTAAACCCTGATTCACGTCCCTGTCTGACGGTTGAAGTCCGGGCTGCAGAAAGGGCCGGCTGCAGTGATGGGCCTGCACTCGAACTGGATCACGAAGGACGTGCTTGGGATGGCGCGGCCGAATGATAAGGCCATCCGTGAGCATGGAATCGTTGACCAGTTTGTGGACCTTGGGATCGAAGCCATCGTCAATTTGCAGGTCCTCGGAGACCCACTCTCAAAAGGCGCTCAGAGAGTTCAGGATGGGCGACCCAGCCAGGAGACGAGGATTGGTCTTGTCTAAACGTACGTGGGATCAAGCAGTGGTGCATGGGATTCAGACACTGCGAACGCTCTGCTCGAATAAGTGCCTTTGACTCGGCCAATGCATCTGGGTTTGGGCCGGTGACACAGTACCAACTGGTGCGTAGTGCTGCATGCCAGAGGTGAATTGCTTGGTTGTGGTTTCAGTGGGGCATGACGACGGGTGTTTCAAGCAGGAGCTCGGGGAGCACCCGACTTGCGGTGAGGGAATAACCTCTGGAGGCTTCTCCTACACGTAAGTCCATATATTGAGCCGACCATGGCTCACAGCATCTTTCGTTCCCGAATCCCTCTGGAATTGGGGCCGAGCTTAGTGTGCGGATGCCGAACGCATATGCAGTCTTTAAACACTGAAAACGTGCTTCAGCCTGGTGCCTCCTGGTCCAACCCCAACATCAGTTCCTACCGTAGGGGCTATGCTACGCGCTTTCCTGCTGTAGGGGCTATGCTAAGCGCTTTCCTGCTGTAAGGGCTATGCTAAGCGCTTTCCTGCTGTAGGGGCTATGCTACGCTTCTCGCTGTAGCTTATGCTAAGCGCTTCCCAAGCTGTCGGGCTATACGCGCTTCTAGCTCGGGCTATGCTAAGCGCTTCTCGCTGTAAGGGCCATGCCACGCGCCCGTCCTGCTGTAGGGGCTATGCGCGCCTTTCCTGTCGTAAGGGCTATGCTAAGCGCCTTCCTGCTTTCGGGCCAGTGCTACGCGCTCCTGCTGTAGGGCTACAAGAGCACTTCTTCCCCTGCTGTAGGGGCTATGCTAAGCGCTTTCCTGCTGTCGGGGCTATGCTACGCGCTTTCTCGCTGTCGCAGCTATGCTAAGCGCTTTCTCCCTATAGTGGCTATGCTACGCACCGTCCTGCTGTCCGGGCTATGCT
>LGRX02008290.1:0-11160 GCA_001247695.2 Cymbomonas tetramitiformis | reverse complement strand
GGCTATGCTAAGCGCTTTCCTGCTTTCGGGGCTATGCTACGCGCTTTCCTGCTTTAGGGGCTATGCTAAGCACTTTCCTGCTGTAGGGGCTATGCTATGCTATGCGCTTTCCTGTCTGTGCTATAATTTTGCGAGTGCATAAAGAGATACATCTAGGGTAGTCACGGACCCGGTGTCAATGTTGCTGGTCGTCATGAGGTTGCTTCCTAGCAAGTCTTTGGCGACGCCCCTCTGTCACTCAGGGAGGAGCACTTTCAGTGTGGCCATCATTGGTCGCTCAGAGACGAGTGCCTTCAGTGTGGCACTCTTTGGGCGCTCCAGGAGGGGCAAGCTCAGCGCAGCAACCCTCGGTTGCTCATGGAGGATAGGGGAAGAAGAGGCACAGGATTCAAACAACCTCCATCCTTGGATATCAGCCATTCGATATTGAAACTTGTAGAATAGCACCTTGACTCTCCGGTGGTGGCGCAGGACCTAAGTGCCGAGTGTGGTGCATGGCAGGCCGGAGAGCTTCATGGCCCGAGGCGTGCACCATTACAACTTCTCCTGGAGGGATATGACGTGTCCCAGCTTGGGGCTCGCCCTGGACATTGTGCAGGTGCTTCCCAATAACACAATAAGGAGGCGGTCACTTGCACTCGAGTAAAAGTGAGTCTATCTGGTGCATACATTCCAGACTGCTGTAGGTAGGCGCTAGCTGCAGGAGGTGGAGGTGGGCGCTAGCTGCAGGAGGTGGGCGCTAGCTGCAGGAGGTGGGCGCTAGCTGCAGGAGGTGGAGGTGGGCACTAACTGCAGGAGGTAGCTTGCTACTAGTGCTAGAGCTGGAGGCTAGTACTGAAGCTATAACTGCTAGAGCTGGAGCTAGCCACTAAAGTTGGTGCTATCCACTAGAGTTGGAGGTAGGCACTAGAAGTCAAGCTAGCCACGAGAGTTGGACAGAGCTGCCAGAGCTCTTCATTGGTGGCTGGATCTGGCTGCTAGAGCTAGTGACGCGGGCTAGCGGCCGAAGCTCGAGGTTGCTGCGTCTTTACCACGTTTCTTTGCTGGAAGTTGACCCTTGCTCAGAGCCGCTGAGTGGATGCATGAGGCTGCTGGGCGCGCCACGGCTGGGCCGCAGGTGATAGCGCATCACTGCATTGATCGGAAGCGACGCTGCGCCGTACACTGTCATGCGGGCCTCGGTCGTACGGGGCTTATCATAGCATGTTACC
Organism: Cymbomonas tetramitiformis; assembly: GCA_001247695.2. Classification (NCBI taxonomy): domain Eukaryota; kingdom Viridiplantae; phylum Chlorophyta; class Pyramimonadophyceae; order Pyramimonadales; family Pyramimonadaceae; genus Cymbomonas; species Cymbomonas tetramitiformis. The sequence goes on along the minus strand of LGRX02008290.1, from coordinate 9,949 downwards.
TTGTGTACGCCCTCACCCACGCTCTCACACTCACCGCTCTTCGCATATTGGCACCCCATATAGACACCCCTCTTGGTTCCCATGCACGCAGGGCAGCGGACACCACGAGGCTCCAAGCGGCCGTGGTGCACATGCTGTGTATTCTTGGGTCAGACGCAGCGCATCCACTGGGGAGAATTGGAGGGGGAGGATGGGTGGGTGAATGGGTTTGATGCAGGTATGCTATGGGGATGGGGAGTCAGGCAGCCATCCAACTCGTGCGCAAGCAGCGGCCCGGGTCACTGCAGGTCACGCTTTGCCTGCTTCGGTTGACCGGCGTGCTGCAGAGCATCCGAGCAACTCCCGATCGATTCAAGAAATAGGCAGATGATCGATGTGACGCCCGAGAGCGAACAGTTGCTGGTTGGGACATCTTGGCGAATTCTGAAGTGGTTGTTAAGTCGTTTCAGTCCCTTCAAAATGGTGCTTCATGTAAGGAGTGCGTTGTGGAAGAGCTGCGATGACCGTTGGATGGTGCTTCATGTAAAGAGTGCGTTGTGGAAGAGATGCGATGGCCGTTGGATGGTGCTTCATGTAAGGAGTGCGTTGTGGAAGAGATGCGCTGGCCGTTGGGTGGTGCTTGATGTAAGGAGTGCGTTGTGGAAGAGGATGCGAGGCCGTTGGATGGTGCCTGATGTAAAGGAGTGCGTTGTGGAAGAGATGGTGGGGTCGTTGGATGGTGCTTCACAAGTGAGTGCGTTGTGGAAGAGATTTACGGTCGCTGGGTGGTGCTTGATGTAAGTGAGTGCTGCTGCAGGAAGAGATACATGGTCAAAGGATTGCTTCATGTAAGGAGTGCGTTGTGGAAGAGATGCGATGGCCGCTGATGGTGCTTGGATGTAAGGAGTGCGTTGTGGAAGAGATGCGATGGCCGCTGGTGAAGCTTGATGTAAGTGAGTGCCAGGAAGAGACAAAGCAGGGTCGCTGACGGCGTGCTCGCTTTTGGCAGCGCGCTGTGGAAGAGATGCTATTGGTCGCTGATTGTGCTTGACGTGGGTAAGGAGTGCGTTGTGGAAGAGATGCGATGGCCGTTGGGTGGTGCTTCATGTAAGGAGTGCGTTGTGGAAGAGATGCGAGGGCCGTTGGATGATGCTCGCGGTGTGAGCGGCAATCCGAGCGTCACGAAGATCTCAGACGATGTTTTCGAGATTTATGGCATCTGAAATGTTCAAATTGGAGTGCAACAGAATTTTTGTGGTTTCAGACTTTCAGAATCCGTGACTCCTGCTGCAGTAGAGCCGAATGACACATGTAGCTCCGTGACACAAACAGGATGTACAAGTAGCCACGAAGCGACGCGCCTGTTCAGCTCTGTTCCTTTTGCTCTTGCAAACAGGAACTTCACGGGTACCTATGGTACTCTGTGAGGCACACTGCAAATCCGATTTGTAAGATTTTCTCCACCTGTTTCACCTGTAAACAGTAGAGTAGGTAGTGACTAGACCACTAGGTTGTACGACGGCGATCGAACGACGACAGGAGATCTGGCAGCGAAGTCGCGGGGACGGCGTTACGACTTCAAACGACGGCTTCACATCGGCTACGGCAGTACGATTGACTTCACTGTGACTCCTTTGAGGGAGAGGAATGGCTGGAACTGCGAAGGGCAAGTCTACAGAGGATTTCCCTCCCCTCCCGGGGAAGCCAGACATCGGGCAGGCTTCCCCTTCCCCGGCAGCACAGTCCACTCAGGACGTGCTGATGCAACAAATTCTGATCATGCAAAAGCAGCAAGGGGAGCTGCTTGAAATGCAGAGGCAGCAGGCAGAGGAGCATCGCCTGCTGCGTGATGAGCTTCAACGACAAGCACAAATCAACGTGGAGTTGGAGGCGAAGGTGGCAGCGAAGCCTGGGACTTCTGACCCGGACACCGTAGCCAAGACCGCCGAGCAACTTCTGGAGAGAAGGAGGAAGCTGGCGTACGTGCCAGCAACCTCAATCAACCCGTTCCCGCCGCGGCCGGCTACGCTGACATCGAGAATGCCTCAGTTGTACGACCTGCACGGCAACAAGACGTACGATGCTCTCTCCAAGAAGTCCAACTCTTCGATGAAGTACGAGTGCCTGGTTCTGGCTCCAACACTGTCTTATTTGCACGACGTGGTGAGCGAATGCAACGACACGTTGGACGTGAACGAGGACTGCAATTTGTCGAACAGCGAGTGGCAGAGACGTTTCCACACAGTTACCAACTCGGTGCACGGCGTGTACGCGTTACTGTGCAACAAGTGGACGATGCGGGAACTGTGCGGGCAGCTGGAGCAGGAGCCTGGTTCTTCACAGCGGGGAGGATCGGACGCTCTACGTGCTAAACTGCAGTTCGTGGAGGACAGAGTCTACCAGGCAGCAGACGGCGTGGTGGCAGATGCGGTGTTGCAGCAGTGGCTGAACGACTTTGACAAGAACCGCGGCAAAGCGATGCTGAGCCTTACGTCGAAAAATGCAGCGAACGCGGAAACGCGGGTTGTGAATCCACGGGACCGAGACCAGCGCTGGAAGGAACGTAAGAAGTACGAGGAGAAGGACGGTAAGAAGCCTACCGAAAAAGGCGGCAAGGGCCGGGGCGGAAAGCCCGCGGCCGATGTGTGATGTGCGTGCCGCCACCCCGTCCAGCGCAACAGCCCTCTCCAGGCGCTGGGCGGGGGAAACTCACCGTGCAACAGCAGGTGAGACAGCGGAGGGGAGCATGGCGCGCGGCGGGCGCCAGTTCCGAGGTGATGCAATGGATTACTCACGGGGTGAAGTTGAGGTGGTAGCGCGGGCCTCCGTCTCCGTTCGACCACAGGGTGTCACTGAGGGATGCTACGCGGCAGCAGCAGGTGTGGTTGGACGCGGAGAAGGAAAGGCTGCTACAGAACGGTGCCTGGACGAGAGCGACGAGAAGATCTCATGTTTCTCGCGCTTTTTTAGTGCCGAAACCGGGTACGAACAAGTGGAGACTGGTGGTGGACTTCCGATGGCTGAACCAGTGGTGTGTGAAAAATCGCGTGAAGATGGAGACGCTGAAGAAACTAAGGAGACTGGCGAAACCGGGCGACTGGTGCTTCAGCTTCGACCTCCAGGACGGTTTTCATGCGTTGGGGATCCACCCGGACTTTCAACGCTTCATGCAGTTCGACCTGCAAGGGGACCTGCTTCAATGTTCAGCGATGCCGTTCGGGTGGAGCGACGCTCCGAGGGTGTTCTGCAAGTTCGTACGCGTGATGGTGGAAGCTCGACGTTCTCCACAGGCAGCGGAAGATCGCAGAGAAATCAAGAGGGTGCGGGACGGTTCCGCAGTACGACATCGATGGTCAGTCCGTCGCAGGACCGGTGGTGCTGGCGGGAACGCGAACCGTCACAGCGGAATGCGAGTACTACCGTACATGGACGATTATCTGGTGCTGGTCGACTCTCAGCGAGAAGGCTCATCGACTGGGCCTACGCCGGAACGAGAAGAAGGGCCAATGGGAGCCTACACAGGTGGTGGAGCACCTCGGGTTGGAGGTGAACCTGAAGCTGGGACAATTCCGTGTAACAGAATGACGGGTACACAAGATCCACACCAAGGCGAAGGAGATCCTGTGCGACGCAGCGAGAAATCGGAGGTGGATTCCTGCCGGGAGACTGACTTCCTTCACGGGACTCTGCCAATCCGTGTACTTAGCACCAGCGGCGCGGCTCTACCTACGGGAGCTCTACTTCGTGCTGGCAGAGAAACGAAGCTGGGGAGCAAAGGTAAAAATCTCGCGTGCAGCTCGGGGGGACTTAGAATGGTGGTCCAGGCCGCCTGTGATGAGCAGGTGGAACGGGCGCAAGATCTGGAGATCCCCGACGAGAGCGAAGGTGCACACAGACTCTTCGATGACGGCCTGGCGAGGAGTGCTGAACCTGAAGTTCCCCGCGGGAGGTTTCTGGCCAGACGAGATGCACAACTGGCACATCACACACCTGGAGCTGGAGGCCGTGTACAAGACCGTACAGGCGTTCCTGCAGGAGCTGGAGGGCAAGGTCGTACGGCTCTACTTCGACAACAAGGCGGTGGTGGCAATGCTTTCGCACTTCACCTCTAGAAACCCGGACCTAATGAGGAGAATGAGGAGACTCTGGCTGCTACTGGATCTGCACGACATCGAGTTGCAGGCTCGTTACATCCGCAACGAGGCCAACGTGTGGGCCGACAACCTTTCTCGTTGCGAGGATTTGGATGACTGGCGGCTCAATCGAGACTGGTTCGTGTGGGCCAACAAGCAGTGGGGCCCCTACACAGTCGACCGGTTCGCTTCAGAGATCTCCGCGCAGCTTCCTCGGTACTACGCTGCGTGGAAGGACCCGAGGTGCGAAGGTGTGGACTCTCTGACGTACGACTGGCGGGGGGAGAACAATTGGGTGAACCCCCCGTGGGCGCTGCTGGACGAGGTGGCGCACAAGCTGCGGGAGGAGGGGGCCGCTGCTACGGTGGTGGCTCCGTACTGGCCGGGACAGTCTTGGTTCAGGGAGCTGGAGGCCCTGGCCACCGAGGTGGTGATCATGCCGCGGCGCAGGGACCTGTTCACTCCGAGCAGGCTGGGAGGGTCCGAGCTGCTCGGGCCCTCAAAGTGGGACGCTGTGATGTTCTTCATCGAGGCGCGCCCGTGAGTTACTACGCTGCTGAAGTACGAAGGAGCTCTGCTACGAGTACGACAGCGAGCAAGGTGACCGTGGGCTCGAAAATCGAGGTGTTCTGGAAGGACGATGACTGCTTCTACCCGGGTGTGGTGAAGGAGTTCAACGAGGACGGGAAGGCGCACGTGCTGTACGACGACGGCGACGAGGAGACGCTGGACTTGTCCGAGGAGAACTTCAAAATCATCAACAGCGTGTCAGAGCTGACGGACGAGGCAACGGACGCGGACGGCGAGAACATCGAGCGGATCAGCGGAGGCGACTACGAAGAGTACAAGCGCGGTGGTGCTGTACAAAACTTCCTCACGCGCTCACTCTGTGAGCGGTGGAGGGGTGAGTTGGGACCTTCCCGGCTCACGGAACTGGCAGTGACAATGCAGAGAAAGGCATTGCTGGACACGACGATGAGCAACTACGGACCGAAGGCGCGGCGCTTCATTTTATTTTGTGAGCAACACCAACGGCCGTGGCTGCCAGCATCGGAGGCGACGGTGTTACTGTACATCGCCTCTCTGTTGAAGGACGGGGGCATCAAGTCGGCCTCCTTACGGCAGCCGTACCTGTTTGCCATCAACAACTACCACGAGGACCTACGTTTTCCTGGACCAGCGAAGGGTCGTTCTGTGACCCGAGCTGTGAAGGGGATGGCGACCATCCAGGCGGAGCTGGCAGTGCAGGAGGAGAACATCGAGACCCAGCGGACGTGGCTGCCAGCGGCACACGTACGACGTGTGCACCAGGCAGCGCTGAAGTTGACTCCGAGATCGCCTTAGGAGCTGCGGCTACTGCGAGCCTTCGCCTACGTGGTTGTTGCCTTCGTGACCTTCGGCAGACCGGACACGGGGACTTCGTTGTCACGGCAACACGTTCATTGTGGCGACAGTGAGTTCTCAGTGGTGCTGCTAAAAGAGAAAGGACGGCGGCATCAACTGGTGAAGAGACGCCTGTGCATCCCCTGGAAGGGGGTGGCTCTGTTGAAGGAGCTGATCGAGCACTGGGAGTTCCACCGTGACACGGCTTGGAACAGTTCTGAGAAGACTCAACCTGACGCCTACTGGCTGCTACCCGAGGACCCGAAGAACTTCAAAGCTTCAGTGGCAAATGACTGGATTGGTCTGGCTCTCAACGAGCTGGACTGCAGACCCCCGGAAGGAGGTCACTTTTCTGCACACAGCACCCGGAAGGGTGCCACGCCGTGTGCTCGAGCTGTGGGTGTTGCAATGGAGAAAGTGTGCTTCCTTGGAGGCTGGTCACAGTTCTCTTCGGCAGTGCAGCACTACATCGACCCGACAGCTCTGAGGGACACATACATGGACTATAACTTCGCTTGGTTAACATGGTCACAGTGACAGAGATCAGATTTCTTTTGTGTGCCTCACAGTTTCATCTTTGGTTTCATGGCAAATGAGGATTCGAGCAAAAGAGAAAAGTTCAAATTGGAGTGCAACCGAATTTTTGTGGTTTCAGACTTTCAGAATCCGTGACTCCTGCTGCAGTAGAGCCGAATGACACATGTAGCTCCGTGACACAAACAGGATGTACAAGTAGCCACGAAGCGACGCGCCTGTTCAGCTCTGTTCCTTTTGCTCTTCCCACCGCTCCCGACCCCGAGGACTCTTTCCTTTTGGTGACGTGCACAGACAGTCTGGACATCTCATCAAAACTAGAATTTAGAAAGCATTCAAAAAGCACTTTATGCATTTTAAACACTTTACAAAAATCATTTTAATGAAATGTATTGCAGTGCCTGCCTTTGGCAAATGAGGATTCGAGCAAAAGAGAAATCTGATATTGTAACTTTCAACCTGATATTTGATTACTGTTGGATGACATGCATGACATGTGGGCGTTGTGGATGACATGCATGACATGTAGGGCTTATGGATAGCATGAATGCCATGTGGGGGTTGTGGATGACATGCATGACATGTGGGGGTTGTGGATGACATGCATGACATGCGGGGGTTGTGGATGATATGCATGACATGTGGGGGTTGTGGATGACATGCAGACGTCAAAGCAAGCTGCATTTGTGGATGAGTTCCAGGAATATCTAAAGGTGCAACCCCTTTGCTCTCCCGCTCGTGACTTGTGTGTCAGACACCCCGGCCTCCTCGAATAGCTTTCTCGAAAATGATGTGCCACACCGATAGAGTGTGCCGCGCAGTGTGATGAGGGCATTCATGCTAGATGACATGGACAAGTGGTGCAAAATGCAGTGACAGCGACCCAACGTGGTGCCAAGTGGTGTGTCCGAGGGCTTTAGAACGTGGTGATAGAGTCCCGGTACGGTGCCAAGTGTTGCGATGAGGGTTTCAGAATGCGGTGACAAAGTCTCAGTGTGGTGCTGAGCGTTGTGAACGATTGGTATCAAGCAAGAAGTTCTGGTGCGGCACCACTTTGCCGCGTGAATGCCATCAAATGGTCGGGGAATGCGGTCTTGCCGATGTTGCAGGCATTTGCGTCCAGTGGTCATCCATCCAGTCAGGCCTTTCTGTCCTCGGTGGCTGAACTGAGATGAGGGCGCGGGATGGGAGGGTGAGGGTGGGCATAGGGCCTACGCCGCGTGTTCCAGGAAGCGGGGTCAGGAACAGGCGCACAAGGCCAGATGTCGCTCCAAGCGGTTCTAAAACGGCAGCAACGTCTACTCCGGGGCGAGACGCAGCGAGAACTGAGGAACATTCCCAAGGTGAGGGGGGCGGTTGCCGAGTAGCCTTGACGGTGTGGGGGGGTCCCGCGTCCTGCTGACCTTGTACGTTTACGGTGACATGGGCCGCAAATCCCCAGGAGTCCAGCCCCGGATGTGGGCTGCGGATCCAGTAAGCTTGCAGGCCAAATTTAGGAGCCAATTGGGAGCGGCGCTTGTGCCGCCGTGGCGCCGCAGCGACTCTGTTTTTTGTGTCATTGGCTCATCGCTAAAGTGGCCTTCCCAGCTCTAGGTGGCATGTTGGCGGTGTCTTCCCAACCCAAAAGGGGGCCAACAGCTTTTCGTTCTCTATGAAATGGCCTTCGACGGAGCGGTGTATGGTGGCAAGCTGTGAGACGAGAGGGTTGAGTCATTTCATGTGATGGGTTGGGCTTTTTGCGTATTTTTGACCCCCCCTCGCCCCCCGCTGCTGTGCAACTTTCCCATTTTTCCGCCTGCAGGTAGTATGGCAGGTGTGTGAGGCGCTGATAGCAAAAGGGCCTGCAGCCCAGGACGCCCTCCTCAAGCACATACCCAAGGGACAGGCAGTGCCCCGGGAAGTGACCCTCACAGACGAGGTCGGCTCCTGCTACCTCTGCTCCCGAGGGGGGTTCACAGCCACCTGGTCAATGCCGCCCTGGCCTCTTCCATCCTCTCCTCACAGGATCGCGCGATCGTGCAGATACACCATCTCATGGAGAGGGCACCCAGAGGGACCATCATGGGGAGCACCGCTGTAACTCCCTAAATATGCGACGGCGAAAGCGTTACAAGATGGAGAGTGTCAACAAGTTTCTGTGTGCTGACGGGAGCTCAGCGCCTGGGCCTGCTTGGCATCGCTGCGCTGCGGCTTTTGCCGCTGCTCTGGCGCTCGGACAGCGAGGCCCGCGCAGTGAGCAGCGTGGGTGGTGCGCGGATCTTCAGGATAAGGGGACGCTGGAAAAAATCAAGACGGCTGCAAACAGCGACGACTGGGACCCGTTGGCGGCAGCGCCACCTTCGGTGCTAGCATTCCTGCTGCATGATTGGCTGCACTCGCTGCCAGAGGGCCTCCTGGGGGGGAACGCCCTCGGAGACGCTCTGGCGGGGCCCCCACCCCCTGCAAAGCTTCCCGGCCCCCACCTGGCTGTGGTGTTCCAGGTGCAGCCCTTGGCACTTCATGACCCTGGCCTGGCATGCCTCTCGGTCCTCCTTTGCCATCACGCTCGATGCATGGCTCTCGTCGCTCTCAACGGCACGATTCATGGCTCTCGTCGCTCTCAACCGCTCGATTCATGGCTCTCGTCGCTCTCTACCGCTCGCTGTCATCTCACCTGAGAAGACCCTCCTGGAGAATGGTGTTCATCTTGTCTCGCACGGGGCGCGCTCGGGATGTCGCGCAAGGTGCCTGGTCGGTCCAAGCTCCCCGCTTCCGAAACATGTACCAGCCACCGTCATGGCAAAGCGGCGCAGCCACCGTCATGGCAATTTCTAAATGCTGACTTGGCGGTGTCCTGTCGGTGTGACTGTGAAGGCGTGCTTCCGAGGTTGTCTAGTGGTCGCCCTGTTCTGTTATCTTCTCCGCACTCCCTCCGCACTGTGGCATCTCGCTTTGCAAGGATCCGGGGGGAAGGAATGGCCTACAGGGACTCCTCGGCTCGCACAGTGACCTTCTGCAGCACCTGATCCTCAGCTTCAGCCGCATTGCTGCACAGGATGCCAAGCTCATCCCCGTTTGGTGTGGGCACCCGTACGTCCCAGGCCTCCCCTTACTCCTTCGACGCATTTTATCCTGAACCCTGAAAGCCTCCGTAGCGTATTACCTGACCAGGTGTTCCCGTGGGCCCCCTGTGCCCAGCATGCTACATGCACCTAGTGTTCCCGTGGGCCGTCTGTGCCCAGCATGCAACATGCACCTAGCTTACCCGTGGGCCCCCTGTGCCCAACATGCTACATGCACCTAGTGTTCCCGTGGGCCGTCTGTGCCCAGCATGCTACATGCACCTAGTGTTCCCGTGGGCCCCCTGTGCCCAACATGCTACATGTACCTAGTGTTCCGTGGGCCCTATATTGCCCAGCATGCTACACATGTGCCTAATAGTGTTCCGTGGGCCCTATGTGCAGCATGCTACATGCACCTAGTGTTCACGTGGGCCGTCTGTGCCCAGCATGCTACATGCACCTAGTGTTCCTGTGGGCCCCCTGTGCCCAGCTTGTGCTACATGTACCTAGTGTTCCCAGTGGGCCCTATATGCCCAGCATGCTACATGCACCTAGCTTACCCGTGGGCCCCCTGTTGCCCAACATGCAACATGCACCTAGTGTTCCCGTGGGCCGTCTGTGCCCAGCATGCTACATGCACCTAGCTTACCCCTGGGCCCTATATGCCCAGCTTGCTACATGTACCTAGTGTTCCCGTGGGCCCTATATGCCCAGCATGCTACATGTACCTAGTGTTCCCGTGGGCCCTATATGCCCAGCATGCTACATGCACCTGGTGTTCCCGTGGGCCGTCTGTGCCCAGCATGCTACATCCACCTAGCTTACCTGTGGGCCCTCTGTGCCCAGCATGCTACATGTACCTAGTGTTCCCGTGGGCCC
>LGRX02008289.1:0-16766 GCA_001247695.2 Cymbomonas tetramitiformis | reverse complement strand
GATACGGACGGCGTACAGCTGGGAGTGGTCAGCGCCTCGATCACGATGGCCTCCTGGAAGATCTTCCGCACCAGGTTGGAGTAGTGCTCCAATTGCGCCAGTAGGCCATCCTTGTCGGCCGATTTGGTGTCGGCCGCGGAGCGAGGGAATCTGGTCACACCCTTGATCAGCTTCAGCACCATCTCCTTGGTCTTGTGCTCCAGGCGGACCTCGTCCGAAGATGCTCGCAGGTTAGTGCCCTGCGGCAGTCGGATGATGCCTGGTACAAAGGGGGTGGCGCTGGGAGAAAGGACGGGGTTCGCAGCGGCGGCGGAGGAGTGGACGGGGTTCGCAGCGACGGAGTGGGGGAAGCGGGCTGAAGGTGGTGGTCCCGGGGCATGCGCGGGCGGGAGCGCAGGCGCGGGATTTGTGGGGACTGCGGTTGAGGTAGGCGGTAATGCAGAGGCTGGTGGCCCGGGAATAGGCGGTGGTGCGGGTGTTGATGATGGAGCGGGGAGTGGGAGAGGCGTGTGGAAGGGCATGGGGGTGGGTGGTTGCGCGGCCACCACGCTCATGTTTCGGTACCAGTCGGAGTTGCTGACTTCAGACCACGCGGCGAGCCCGTCCTGGTCGAAGTGCTGCATCTCAGACTCCCGCGCAGTGGCAGGAATCCACTCCCACACCGGCTGTCCCATGCTCGTAGATCGCACATTGGCTGCGGCTGGGTCCCCCATGGCCATATCCATGACCTCGCGGTCGACCATGAGGACCCAGGTCTCCACACGAGGATTGGTAAGGAGCAGCGGAGTGTGATGAAGGCGGCCTCCCATGCGTGCATAGGCTGTCAATGGGGCTCCCAGCAGATGCATGATGGTGAAGAGGATGGTGTCGCCTTGTACTCCAGCCCTGCGACGTTCGTCTCGTGGTAAAGAGACAGTCGCCGCGCCTCGCACCCCCGCTGACTGATGTAGCCACAGTGATCCGCCGTCGTGGGTGATGAAGAGGGCCCGGACCTCTGGATAATGGGGGTAAGAGGGACCGGGTCCCCGATCGGGATCACCAGAAGGGTCTGGGGGTGGATCACCAGGGGGACTTGGGGGCGAGTTCCTGGGGCTGGGGACTCTGCGCTCTGAATCAGGGTCACCACCGCCATGTACCACCGACTCCATCGATTGTCGTCGGCGAGCCACCATCATGTTAAGGGGGGCCTGAGTGGGAGGCTCAATACAGTAAAACCCGGGCTATCAGAAAACAGGATTAAAATGCCAGCGCTGGCTTTCTTAAATTGAGATCGAGCCGAACGCAATCCAGCCCCAAGCAAGTCATTTCTTAATTGGCCCTTGGATCGACGATATCCGATAGTTTTCAGGGGGGCGACAGCGTGCGACTTTCTTAATCGACGGCCCGTCGCCGTTTGGCGATTGAAAACCTAGCGGCTGCTTTCTTAATGTTTTCTTAAAACGATGAGTGTCGTCTCAGACGGACAACTGCATCAATAAATACAGTAGGCAACCAACAGCAATGGAAGCAACCACAAGATTAGCGCTCCAAACCCTGAAGAGCCTATCTGGCGAGTTTGTGCTCACTGAGCAAGAATTTAAGACCGAGAAGAGAAAGCTGTTTGGGAAAGAGGGGCATTCCTACGTCATCTCTCCGAAAAATCTCGGAATGGGCATAACTTTGGATATACTTGGCCATTTTGGCTGGAAAATGAACCACAAATAGGTCTTTTATAGACGAACAGATTGATATATCGTTTGTAAGCATATGCGTAATATTCCGTAAAAGAACGCAAACGCGGTAAACTGTGCAGCGTACGCGAGTGGTATAGTGTAATAACCGAAAATACTCGGAATAGGCATAACTTTTGATATACTTGGCCATTTTGGCTGAAAGATGAACCACAAATAGGTCTTTCATAGACGAACAGATTTATATATCGTTTGTAAGCATAGGCGTAATATTCCGTAAAAGAACGCATTCGCAATAAAATCCAGCGAAGATTTTCTTAATATCATCGTTTTCAGCAATTTTTGGATCTCCAATATATCATTTTCCAGCCCATAATTTTCTTAATTAGGGTGCTTTTGTCCGCGTCTCGAGGGGAAAGCCAGCGCTGGCGTATTTTCTTTTTCTTAAAATTTTGGCAAAAATCCAGCGGCTGTTTTCTTATAGGTGCGTTTTCTTATACCCCGGGTTTTACTGTAGGGACCGCTCCAGTGGCAGTCAGAGACTCTGGAGGGGTCTCGCTGTCTGCAGCGTCCGCCTCGAGGGGCCGGTCCGCCGTCAGGGCTCCCTGTGCACTGCTCTGGGGGTCGCCTGATGGGGGGGTTTCGGCAGATACCGTTGCGCCTGGCGGGGCGAGCTCTCTTGAGAGCACCGCGGAGAGGTCCAGGGCTTGCACTGCCGCAAGGACCTCCCTGCGGATATGCTCACTTCGGTTGCTTGCGTCCGAATCAGACCCGGATCTGCGAGCAGCTCTCCGCCTGCGCTCTGCCCGCGCAAGTGTGCCCCGGCTCCCCCTGGACCCCGTACTGGTGCGGCTGGCGTCCGTTCGGACTCGGGGTCGGAGTGCTCTGGCGAGCGGCTCAGGCTCGGGATGTGCCTGCCATGCGTTGCCGGGCCCGAGGACTCCCTTCGGGAGCGTCGGCGCCTGCGGGCCTCTGGGTCAGCTGTCACCGCTGGAAGGTGGCGCACCAAAAGTGAGGCCCCGCTCGGAGCGCCCTGTCGGAATCCGCCATCAGGGGGTGCCTGCAGGGGGTCTGGAAGAATCGCGGCGCCAATGCTAATGAAGGGCGGCTGCAGTGAGGGGTCCGCCGTAGGGTCATACAGCATTGAAGTGGTAGGTACCAGCTGTTGCGGCTGTGGCTGCTGCTGCTGCTGCTGCTGCTGCTGCTGCTGCTGCTGTTGCTGCTGCTGTAACTGCTGCTGCTGGAACTGCTGCTGCTGTAGCTGCTGCTGCATTGGTTCCAGCGGTTGTTGCTGCTGTGGCCACTGTTGCTGGTACGCAAGCCATTGCTGCTGTTGTTGCAGATGCTGTTGATACGGCGTGGGGTACGAGCCCATGGGGTGATGAGTCCCCAATGTAAATGGTACTGGGGACACTCCCCCAGCAATGGGCGCTGATTGGGGGAGTACCCAGCTGGAGCCATTCCATACAGCTTGTGCAGGGGTGCCATCGGGCAGAGTGTATGGGCGTGGTACTGCGGTATAGGGCATGGTGGTGCCCGGGAGTGGGAAGGGGAAAGTGGAAGCGTATGCGGTGGGGGACGGAAAGGTGAGGGGTGAAAATAATGGGGGGCGTAGCGGCTCTGCACTGACTCCCATGTTGGAAAGCGACTCTGATGTGTGCTGCGACATGCTAACTGTTGAGCTGATCAAATCGAGAGCTGGGTGTGGCAAAAACCACAGGTGAGCAGAGGGTGGAGTCTGCTCGCCTTTTATTTACTCTTCGGTGTCGCTTTCTGGGGGCGAAGGAGGAGGAGGAGAAGGAGGGGGGCTAATATCCGGAGATGGAGGAACGCCGTCGATCACGGTTATTGGAAATGCACCAGGAAGCGCGGGATAGATTGCTAGAACTTGAGTGGCCGCGTAGTGGAAGAAGTAGTTCCCCTGCTGATGCCACTCGCGGTCGTAGTGTGCTGGTGGAATAGCCAGAGTGACGGTATCCAGGCGCTCAGCTGCTGTCCTCCACTTCGTCGTCAGAAGAGGAGGGCGAGGGAGGAAGAGGACCCGCTGGAGACTCGTCGAAAGCTCCTGCAGGTGGGAAGGTGGGGTCTGGATAGAGTAGCCACTTCAGTGGGCCCTGTTTCCACCACGCTTTCCTGTATCCCTGTGGGGGAACTGGCATGCACCAGCGAATTCAAAATTTCGCCAGGGCTCCGCGACACGATTTTCAAGTGCTAAGGTGCGCGGACAGGAGTCAAGCAACTGCGACAGGAGGTATGTCAGGTCCAACCAAGGGGCTCAGTAAGGCTCCAGAAGATAGCTGTGCTCCGTATGTCCCAAAATACTCCAGCCAAAGTGCTGCTGGAGGGTACCAGAAAGTGCCAGAGAAGCTGTCCAGAGGCTGCTGAAAGCGCTATTTGGAGGGGCTTTCCCCACTACCGATGGCCGTGAGGGCGGTATTGGGGGGTTCTAGGCTGTACTATGGGGTCTGGGGAAGGGGTTTTTGGTGGTGGGGGCTGCTGGGGAAGGTTTTGGGGTAGGCTGAAAACGGGCTAAAACGGCTGTTTTGGGCTGTTTTTGGCTGTTTTTCGCCTTTTTAAGGCTCTGGGAAGTGAGTTATGAGGTTTTCCTGGCTACTGTAGACCGGGGAAACCCTTTAGGGTGCTCCCTGACGGTCGTTTGTAGCCTGGGGCAGACTTGGAGTTTAAGATCGGAAAACCAATCTTGACTTTTCTGAGCCTGGTTGAGCCCCCACTGTTAAGGGAACGTTATGCTGATGTTTAGTGACTTTTGGGAGCAGTAAAAAAATGGCTTTTCTGACGTAAAAGTTGCGCAAAGTTTCCCAAAAGCACAGGTCTCCCCCGCAGTATAACGAAAGTTACGGTAACGCCGTGGTTGAACGCGCGGAGACGTTCAAGTAACGCTTATTGATACCAATTGTGCCCGTGGGCAGTACGACAGATGCTCGGAATAATGGTTTTGATTGAACGTGCAAAGGTACACAATTCGGATTTTATAATATACTGGATCAGGGCCAGATTGAGGTACAAACGATAATTCGGTTCCGAGTTCTGAAGGCTAAACACTTCTCAAGTGCTCTACTTATTCACTCGTCACTCAGGTTGCAGGGTCAACCACCCGGCAGCCGATGACACACTACGGCTCAACGTTCAATTCCCGATTCGATCTCATTTCTAATTCCGATTCATCATTCTCGATTCAGATGTTACGTCGACAGACTGACACGATGACTGCCACACAGTACTGTCATACTACTGTACTGTCATACTGTCATACTGTCATACTGTCATAGCCCCGACATCTGATATTCGATTTCATTGTCTTTCCGATCCCGATGCGAATCTGACCATTCTTCGAGGGTCTGACTGAGTGCCACGATGACCACCCCACAGTACTGTCATACTACTATAGTGTCATAGTGTCATAGTGTCATAGTGTCATACCCCGGACATCTGGTACTCATTCTCATCGTGATCTCAAGCCCAATTTCACTGTCATCGTGCCAATCCCAGATTACTCCCGATGACACACACACAAACGCATAGGCATATCGGCTCACGCTGTGCCTCCGGGCACAACTGATGTGGTGCTCTGTTGCATCCTAGGTTCGTGCACGTCAAACAAATCACTCCCAATAAAGGAGTGAGCGGTGTCTCTCCCATTGGCCAATTCCATCGATTGATACCAATAGTTGTGCACAAATCATCGAACAATAGCAATAGTTTCCGTTTACATACTAAAAGTAGTGATATCCGACTGTCACAAATCGATGAATAGTGATGGTCTGGATAACGCAATCGAGTGATACTGAGATATATTCCGATGCTTTCATGCTCGTGCGGTCAAACCCAACCTGTGGGTTCGCATGCGAGCCGCACATAAATCCTTTCAGGCCCTTGCTCCTCATGCCCCGCGGGCGGCGGTCCCGCCGTAGCACCACCTTTCAACCCTCGCCAAAATGAGCGTGAGCGCCGGGGAACTCTGTGAAGGAAAGGTGCATAAAGCACGAGACACATTCACAACTTCAACCAGCATTTCATTATCATTTATTTGGCTTTGAATTACAACCCTCAATGATAGAACCTCCACTTCAGAAATAAGTATTACAGTATCACAACCCATGCTGGTGACAATGTAAATTATGGTTCAAACCTATTCAATTGCACCTCGACACCCATTTTTTAATCACATAAGGCATTCAAAATTTTACTGCCCAAATTTCAGGGATAAACCATTCAAGAACTAACCAATAGTTTAATCTTCCAACGAGTGGTACCAGTCATGGACTGCTTGCCACACCAAGCTTTGATGCTAAAAGATTGTGTCTGGGCAACAACAGATCTGTTTTCCACCTAATTCCCAGCACCTAATATTGTTCCTGGGCATCCCCTGGTTTATCAATATTCAAGCTGTGCTGCCAATTCTACTAAGTTCAGAAAGAAGCTATCTTGTCGCAGCAATCGTTCACTAAATCTTCAGTTGACAATAGTAACTGGTTTCCGGCCTGGTGCCTGTTCTTTCCAGTACTTGACATCCTCTCATCTGCCCTCGCAACTCATATACTCACTCTAAAACTCCGCTGTAACTCTTACAATTCTCACTCTCATACTCACTCTAATCTTCCCCCTGTAACTCTTACGCTTCTTGTTCAAAAAGGTATCACCAACTAACCCCGCGACTTTCAGTCTTTGCCCAAGCCATTTCCAGCACTGCTCAACCCCTTACCAGCTCCTTGCCAGTTTCAAAGCAGACATCCATGTCTGCCCCGATGCTTTCTGGTCGGTGTAAATCGCTGGACATCGTGCCGACAGCAGCAGCAGCGGCTGAGAAGTACGGTCGAAGGTCCACCACCAGTGCACTGACGTCATCACGACTGCCCCGTGACTGCGCAAGCTCGATGAGTGCACGACAAGCAGCATCTGCGCCCTTAACCCTTCCTTCACCGCCGTCGAAACCATACTTATGCTCGTCCTCAAGATCCTGTGGTTCAGAGTACAAGCCATCGTCCTCAAAGCACTCGTCCTCGTCCTCTTTTACATCATATACCCCAGCATCTGGCTTCTTCTCCGAAGTGGTGGGAAGGCCTGTAAAGGATACATGTTCGTCAGGGTCACAGATCTTAGAAAAGTCCGCCGTTGGTCACAACATTCTGGCCGGTTGTCTAAAACCTCCGCCGGTATGGAAATAGCACAACTAAGAGAAATATGTTGCAAAGGGGCCCTCCACGCAGGGACACAAGGGCATTTTCGAAGGCAAGTTACGAGTGAAAAGCTCGCCCACCTTCGGATGAAACTTCTTTTTCAATTGTCGAGATGCGCATTTTTGACGAGGTAGACTCCGGGGAATCACACAGCGGCTGCGAGCCATTACTATCCGAGCTCGGCGCTTCCTCCGAGCCCTCCGGCTCTTCGTTCGTAGGTGGTGGGTTGGTGACATACTGGTGGATCAAATCCACCGCCTCTTGGTTATTTACAAAGTCCCAGATGCCGTCACTGCCCAGGACCAAGAACTCACATCCTGGTGCGAGAGACTGAAGAGCACCAACACGATCCCCGAAAAGACGTCAGCCTGGCGAATCGAATAAGGCTTTCGGGGAGAACTTGCCTTGGGATCGTGGGCCCAAACATCGATAGCCACAACACACTTGCAGCGCACCAGTAGTGCGATGCGGAACCGGCGGCGGCTATCACATATTCCACAGCAGTGTGAAAAGTCAGCTTTCTGCCATTCGTACTGAGGACACGAGCTTACGGGTAGACCACAGGGCTTGCGGCAGGAAGCAGGGCAGGTGTACTTACAACGCGAGAAACCTCAGGTTCAGCCGTTATATAAGTTTTCATCTCCCGGTCTCCGATGGCACGCGACAGGCCCAGCACTCCTTGAACTCTCCACGTTCCGAGCCAGCACACCACCGCACCCCCTTGAGACTCTATGCGATAGCGCTCTGAAGCACGATCGGGTCGGTGGTCTTCCGAGAGAGGCACCGCAGCGCCGTCCCGGCTCATCACCGCCTGTTCCACCACCCATCACCCGTCAGTTGTAGGAAACGAGGCTATTCTGTAACGGCGTCAGATTCCATAGGCATATACAAAGAGGAGATATTGTGGAGGGCACGAACCCGACAGTCCCCCGCGTTCGCAATCCAAAGGGTACCGTGTCGTATCAAAGCTGTGATCGCAGCTGCTCCGCTCTCTGCCGTTGACTGCACGAAGGAACCAACGTTATGAGGATGAGGACAGTGTGAAGAAAGCGCGCGAGACAATGCCTGTTACTTAAGCGAAGGCCTGAACGGTTCGAGTCACACCTCTTCAAGAAAGCTGCTATCGGCGTCAAGGAACCCTTTCCTCAGGATCGACTCCACGTCAGCAGCAGACCCACTTTGAGCTAAGTCCTCCTGTTGGATTTGGAAACAAAGCTTTCAACTAACACTGACAACAAAGGTTCAGCAAGCAATTTTCAACCAGAAAAGCCAGCACTTTCGGGTTTCACGTGATTGCCCGCCCGTGTACGCACCAGGATGTTTTGGTGAATATGCTCCGCAGCATGCTCGGCAGCCTGGCGACCTCCGTGCCCGTCGAAAATACCAAATATCGCTTGCGAGGGGTCGCCGTGAACACCTGCGCACGCGAAGGTTGCGATGAGCACGCTTGCCGAAAGAGAAGGTTATCTGGCGCACGACGTGGTGAAATAGGCGAGG
This sequence comes from Cymbomonas tetramitiformis, assembly GCA_001247695.2. Classification (NCBI taxonomy): domain Eukaryota; kingdom Viridiplantae; phylum Chlorophyta; class Pyramimonadophyceae; order Pyramimonadales; family Pyramimonadaceae; genus Cymbomonas; species Cymbomonas tetramitiformis. The sequence goes on along the minus strand of LGRX02008289.1, from coordinate 8,401 downwards.
ACAGCGAAGTGGACGCAGTGGTGTAAGGGAAACGAAAGGTGACACTTGCTGAAAGGCACAAAGGCCGCCATCAGCAAGGACTAGTGACAAAGACATCAAGACTGCCATCAGCAAAAAACATTGAAGGAGGGATAGTTAGCCCTGCGTGAACCTCAAGGAACGAGACCCGAAGGTCTTTGGTGAAAGACACGCAAAAAACTGCCATCAGTGCACCGTGGGGAGAAGAGGGCAAAAACCGTCATACGCACACCCTGGCAAAAGAGACACGGAGACTACTAAGGGCATGCACACCTTAGTGTAAAAGGGGAGCAGCGCTAAGACTGCCTTAGGAGGCAAAAGAGACGCGAAGACTGCCAAGAGCACGTTTTGGGGAAGGTTATGCGAAGATCGCCATCAATAACCCTTCGTGAAAGACGGAGGCTGCAATCAGCACGCTTTTGTGAAAGAAGCATGGCTGGAAAGAGTACGACTGGAGAAGGAGTGGAAGAGTGCTGATGCTACGAGCACGCCTTAGCAACACACGGGGAGACTACTGTCAGCAAACGTTGGTGAAAGGACCCGTCGCGTGCCATGAGCACGCCTCAACAACAGAGGGGAAGCCCGCCAAGAACACGCCTTGAAGAAAGCGAACCGAAGACTTGCTGTTAGCGGGCAGAACGCCGTGGTGCAAGAAGGAGCTTTGAAACCTTGTCGAAAATCCGGGGCTTGAAACTGGACTGTTCCATCAACCAATGAAAACAGGTACATCACGTGCCTTAGCCTGCCACCGGACTTTGTTCTCTCTGTGAGTTATTGTACGTTTTCCTTTGACTATGTCTTACCTGTCAGTGCTTGATACGTGTCCTCGAGCTGCTGGTGCTTTCCACGCTTGGAGGCCACCGCATATGAGTAACCCTGTAACCACGTCAACAACTGACGCAACATCAGCAACTGGTAGCACCATACACAAAACCTCAAAACCTTTACAAATGGACTTTGAAATCATAAATTTCTGCAGACACACGAGTCCCAAAACCTTAACCTAAGGGCAGTGACGTACCTCCAGAGTGACTTCATCAAGGGCCTCCCAAGCAAGCTCGTTCATGTCGATCGTATGTGTCGAGGTGCTAGACGGTGTTGGGCAAGCATCCACCGCATGAGTACACATATCACTAGTTATGTCCAGTTGGGGAGGTCGCTTGCGCTTTAGGGACCGCATTGGCTCCGCGCGCGCGCTGTCACAGCCGCTGTTCGTTTGGACCAACTGGTACACAGTGCCGACAAAAACTGGTCAACGCAGCTTTACAAGAACATCGAAGACAAATTGCAAGTAAAATTGAAACGTGTGCGTGACACTGGAGTGAACAATCTGTGAGTGAGGACGCTCGAGGACAGCGTCGTTTTCCAAGCGGTCCTGAGGGAACCTGATTCTCGAGGTGAGATGGCGAGACAGGTGAGAGGGAGAGGACGGCAGTGGATACAAAAGCAAAAGTTGAACGTACCTCATTTAACCTGGTGCTGCTCGACTTCCACCCCGACGGCGAACTACAATAACCAGTGGGCCCCGCCCCGGAAGGACCTGCAGCTTTCCCAGTGTGCGTGCGCAGCGGCGAAATGCAACCACCGTTTGGCACAGGGCTACACGGCCTTGCGCTCAACGAGTCGCTAGGTAACCAATCTGCAACAGGATTGATGCCAGCACTTTCGCCCCAGAGTGGGTCACCCTGATCGCGTACTGGCCCGGGGCTTGAGGTCTCACGGTCCCGTGCGACGTCGGCGGCCTTCGAGAACAACATTGAATTAATGCAGCTCACCTGTTATTAACCACGGGCAAAACTTTAAACCAGTGAGAGCGTATAACGTCGACTAACTGCACTGCAGGCCAAGTGCAAAGGTGCGCTCGTGTCTGCTCGCGCACAGCCAAATAACGCGCCAAACCTATCGTGACATATCATTCCGCAAGGACAGTGGTCAATTTCATAGGCTTCCACTAGTGGCATTTTGGTCGTTTAGTTCATTTGAAGTAGGCATGAATGAGGCAGAATAAGCGCGACCAAATTCGATTTGTTTGTAGTTCTGCAGGGAGTTTTCGACGGAAGGCAAAGCTGAAGCAAACAGTTAACGCTCGCGTTCGTCAACTCCAGATAGAATCATAATTCAGAATTAGCAGAAGTGCCTAGTTTGATACTAAATTGTACAGTCCTATGTGCGTGTTTACTTGGACGCCAGGAGGCAGGACTCGCAACGAGGCGCAGGGTCGGAAACAATACCCGCAGGGGCATTCTGCGTCCTCCAGCAGCTATAGGACTTTTGTTTGCCCCAACATCGGAGTTTACGGTTAGATTCGAACCCAGACAGCGGCTATCCAGTCTCAATAACTTAGGACTAGGACTCCGCAGATTCAAAGGGCTGTTTGGGACACTCATACTACAGCCAAGACCAGGTCCCAGAGAGGTCGTCGACTGATATTGCTCTTTCCTACGGTTGTCACGTTTAACAAAAGAGAGTTACTCCCGTTAAAAATTCTTCAAAAGTCAAAACCTCAAGATACAGCGCGGCCAGAATCTTTGCGCTTCAGGAGTTGACAAACATTAGAAGTTGACAAACATAAGAATAGCTTGAAGCTTATAGCTTTTTGAGGGAAAACCGTATCAGTATAAATACTACTGTGCACGTATTGTGTACTAAGAATCTATAAATTAGATTTTATACACGACGCCCTCGTTTACACGATATACGATTGATGACGATGCTTATCGTCGATCGATCCATTAATTTTCATACAATGCAAATCTGATGGCACCGCTAGCGCCGACGCCCCGTCGGCGTGTCACAGGTAGTAGAGGTATTTTATACCACGTTTTATACCTGAGACCTTTCCAACGAGGGAACGACAAACGACGCACGACCCACGACATCGACAGCGACAGTCGAGTGACACTGAGCAGTGACATGACACTCAGTCAGCGTGTCCCCTAGAGCTGCCCAACTTAAACTGGTCCGTTCATTTTTAACAGTGGCAATTTTCCGAATCCGACAGTCCATATACGATTTCAGAGATCAAAATACGATACATTCCGTTGTTGCTCCCCAGGAATCTCTTCGGACCTTCCGATGTTCCCGATCTGAAAACCTTGGACGGCTCAATTTTAGTTGGGCACCCCCAGTGTCCCCGTCGGCGTGTCACAGACATGAGACTATGAGATACGAGGCCCAGGCTGGAGGGCCTTGCTCAAGGTCAAGTGTCAAGATATATATATCGATTTATTTATATCATTCAATTTATATGGTCTTAGATGTCAAGAGAAATACGAGCTCAGGAGCTCTCCATCTACCCAACAACGTTTTGGTTGTTTGACCAAAATAGCATCTCAGATCCATACCATAGGGTTTGAAATCAAATGGTTTATGGCAGCAAATGGTTTATGGCAAAGCTCCTAGGCCGGCCGGGAGGATGCGGATGGCAGCCTCCTTCACGACTCCCACCTGTAACATGCCCAACTCGATCGCGTCGCGCGCTGCCAACCTCTGGCCCCCAGAGTAATTTAGTACTGTCATAATATAAAGTGACATGACCAGGGTTCGGTGATCGCTAATTTGATCGTGAACATGTTCATGAACAGTTCATGAACACACGTGTTCAAGTTCGGGTTCATTACATTTTCAGATGTTCAGTTCATGTTCATGTTCAGTTCACGACCGTAGATTCGCGATCAGAATAGGCCCAAAGTTTTGTTCAGTTTGATCGTGAACATGTTCGCGAACATCGCGTGAACATGTTCACGATCGGCCGTCCCCAAAGAGTCTAAAAGTCCAAAAAGGCAAAAAGGCAAAAAGCGAACATCCGAAGATCTCTTGACGAACCTAAAGGAGGTCAGCGAGTAGCCCCTTCCCCACATTTCGCGAATTTTTTTGCGAAATTTGGGTGCTTTTTCTCCGGTCAAAATTTTTTGAAATTTCGCGAAATTTGGGGGGTAAAATCGCGAAATTTGACCGCGGAATCTTCAAAAGTCGCGAAATTTGACGAAACCCACGCGATCGACGAATTTCGCGACTTTTTACGCGATCCTCCGCAATCCTACGGCTTACACTCCGTTTGTACAATCGTCTGATCGCGCCCACAGCATGAAACCACAGTACTGCACGGTTTCGTTGTGCTAAGGTCTTGGAGTTCGCATATCAACAAAGAAGCAGGACTTGACACGCAGGGCACCCGACCGCACCAAGGAACAGTCGAAATGGGGGATGAAGGCTGGGCTAGTCAACTAGCTAGTTGCTATGCGGATAACGACGATGGATTCGAGAGTGAAGTTGAGGAAGAAGAAACTGAAGAGTTTCCGGTTGAAACTTGGCACACATACCGATCGTTTATAGACAAACACAACGATATATTGTTTGTTGTGAAAGGATTAGTAAAACCCAAAATCTGATACCCATTTCTTGTGGCTATATACTAACCGTAAATAATAGGGTTTCTTGACCTTGAATAACTTTTGAGTCACGGGGTCTTTCCGGCTGAAACTTGGCATACGTACCGATCGTTTATAGACAAACACAACGATATATTGTTTGTTGTGATAGGATTAGTAAAACCCAAAATCCGATACCCATTTCTTGTGGTACCTACTATTCCCACTAGTACCTATTGTCCTCGGCCTACTGTCGCACATACAGTTCCCACTACAGTACCTACAATCACATTCATTGTGCATGCATGCTAGAAGCCTCAAACCATGCATACATACGTTATTTCCCGTATATTCGTCGCGTAATTTCGTGTCGCGTGTAGAGGAGTTCGATGTCGTCATTTCAAGTTATCAAACGTATCAGATATAAGTTGTAAACCCCCTTTAAAACTTTGGGAAATTTATGCGAAATTTGGGCAGTTATTTTAGAGGGGCAAATTTTCGGAGAAATTCCCGAGAAATTTAGGGGCCTCCATGCGAAATTTGCGAAATAAATTTAGGTGAATTTTAGCGAAATTTGGGGGATTTATTATCAGGGAGACTTACGTAGACCTCATATTATGATGGCAAGCGGGCTCTGCGTGGTAGATGGTAGCAGGTTTTGGTAGCAGGTCCTGGCAGATGGGAACACATTACTTTCTGATGTTGAGATTGAGATGATCGTCTTATTGCGTATGAACCGTGAATTCATGGAGTACATGAGGCGCAACTTTGGGAATTTGAGCCGACAACAATTCAACATGACTGTCATCGGTACAGAGATGGAAAACGAATGATCGTGCACCATAAGCGTAAGGTAGAATTAGTGCAAGCTATTGTCTTGACTGGTTAGGTGCTCACTTGACTACATGGCGCAAGCATCTATATCTTGCATGAATAGAAATAATAGATACATGTATCCATTACCTTTATTAATGTGTATAAGGTTAGTGTCTTGATATAGCTTTTGACATGGTGCAAGATATAATATGATAGAAAACCATTTGTGCTTGATAATAAATTAATTGTGGGCGCGCTATAGCAGAGGGAGTAGCCCCTGGTGTTTTCACTAGCCTGCTTTGCAGGGATACCGCACTCTCAAGACTTTGTCCCCTTTGCTAGCGTAAATGTTTAATTATCATTATTATTATTATTATTAATAATCAAAACCCTTTATAAGACATTCGGATATGTCCATATGTTGATATGTATGTGTCGACTTGCTTATGCGTGTAGTCCTTTCACTCTTCTTGCTCAACTAGTTAATCGTATCTCGCCGCATTACGTTCGTTCGTGGTCGTCGCTTTAAATGAGACATCAAATATACGATTAGGTACTAGATATGGGAAGAAATCCAAATCATAGTGATATGTTCATGAACATGTTCATGAACATGTTCGGGTTCAAGTTCACGAAAGGTGGTCAATGTTCAATTAATGTTCATTTAGGGCATGTTCATGAACGTTCATGTCATGTTCATGTTCAGAATCCAAAATTAGCGATCACCGAACCCTGGACATGACGCTTACCAAGGGTGTTGGATTCAGTGACCCGCTAGTCATAACTTGTCACATGACTCCCGTTAGCTGTACCCGTACTCGTACATTACTAGGTGTCAGATACCTAGGTCACAGACCGATATATATTCTGCTGGATTTGGCACGCCGACAGTGTCATCATCATCTGTGTCATCACCGATACGGTTCGACTACTATGACTTCTTCACTGTCATCAGCGCCATCTCCGATATCGACTTCGGTAGTCAGACAGTTCATAGCATCTGTCATTTCACATCTGACACCTTAGGGGCTGTCATCACATTCTTTCGGCGGAAGCTATAACACTTCGTATTATCTTGTGTATAGCTTCACAGTTTCACGGTTGACATATGCGAGCGTTGCACCTTGACTTGTAGTGCTTGACTGCGTGTTTGTTCTCACAGGTTATGGGCCCACCACGCTTCCACTCGTTTATCTTATACTCAGTTTACACTTGTATGAAACTATTCAGGGACACCCGATATATTGTCGGTACAATATATCTCACAGGTTATGGGGTATCACCCCGCTTATGGGCCCATCACGCCGGACCCCGATTATGGGCCCATCACGCACTTCCACCACGCTTCCACTCGTTTATCTTATAATCAGTTTACACTTGTATGAAACTATTCAGGGACACCCGATATATTGTCGGTACAATAAATCTCACAGGTTATGGGGTATCGCCCCGCTTTTATCACTGCTGACTTTGCCATGATTGGCTAAACTTTTCCGCTTGGCGGGGCGTTGGGGCCTCGCGAGGTGTTGAATTGGCAATTCTAGAGCGTGCGGCTTGCGCGACGGTGCGGTGAGATCTTCGGTTGGGACTTTCGGCTTCATCTTCGGATGTCTGCGTTGGAATTTGTTTTTGACTGGGCCTGATCAACCTTGTCGACATCTCCTTGGCCGCCGCATCTTCGACTTCGTTGGTTTCGTTCGACCCCTTTCAACCTCCCACTCCGTGACTGCATTGCCGGCGCCCGCCACTCCACAATTTGCACCTCGCCTTTTCCCCAACGCCCCTCCTACAGGAATTTATTCTGATGACTTCATCTTCAGTTGGAACCCCGGCCGTGGGCGCTAGAATGCGCCTTGACTCGATCTTCGCTAGAAACGTGGGTGCTCGCTATAATAGGAGCACACCGCAGTCAGCGCATGCCACCCTTGCTGCTACTGACAAGACGCGTGGTAATGCCGTTTTACAGTCATCTTGGGACGATGATGTCGTGAAGCGTGTCGCCAAGGACACCCTAGGCAACAAAGCTTCGTCATTTTCCGGTAGCGAACCGCATCGGCAACTTTTATGGGACTCCTTGGTTGCCGCATTGGAGACTTCGTTTGTCACCAAGGACAACGCCAACGAGGACATTTTTGACCTCGTGGACGTCACCAAGGAGGTGCACCCGATCTTCAACGACATCTAACTTCGTGCGTTGGTTTCTTTGACGACTCCCCACTCTCCAGCTCGAAGGTGGGTCGACGCTTCGGCGAGAATTTCCCCACGCGACGGTAAGAGAGCCCTCCTTGAGGTCACCAAGAGGCTTCTGCCTCCTGGGCATCGGCCGCTACGCCACCATGAGGAGCTCTTAGGAATTTCTTTTGGATCCTCTGACGACCCAGAGCCCTTAGTGGCACAATTCGACGAATGTATTAAGGCGATTGCGGCTAGCGGAGCCGGCTCTCTGGACGAGAAGGCCGCCAAGTGACAGCTCTTGGCGGTACTGGATCCGGAGTTTTACCGTGAGGTAATTACCCCCCTTCGCCTCGACACTGAATTGGCGAAGGTGGGGATCGAGGAGGTGTACACTCACATTCTCGAGGTATGGTGGTGTGCAAACCCTGACGGCCCTCCCACCCGTCCCAAGGCAGCCGCGCCTATCCCGACGCACACGCCTTTCGGATTGGCTTACGCAGGTGGGGAGCCGCGTGACATCTCGGACTTCCTCGAGGAGTTCGTTCGTATCGTTGGTGAGGCTTCTACCCTACTTGCCTCCCTTCGTCATGACGAGCGCGAGCATGCGCGAGCCACACCGCCGCCACGGGATGATTTTCCCCGTCGGGGGCGGTGGTGTCAAGTTTCCGCCGTCGAAGTGGCATGACGAGCGGAACCGTAGGACCGACGGTAAGTTTGATGGCCGTGACCGTCAGGTGGGGTGGAAGCATCGCTTCGCGGCCTCCCCACTCCCAAAAGGCGGGAATTGGTCTCAATCGCGTCCGACGCGGGGTGCTAGATGCATTTTTTTCACTCCGCATCTTCGGCGTTCGTCCAGGAGTGCCCCCTTTGCCCTGGACACTTTCACGACACGGCACGTTGCCCGGAGGTGTGTGGTTCGTGTGATGTGGAGCTTCGTGATGCCGCCATGGACTTGGACGAGGTGGTTTCGGCCTTCCAAGCCGCCTTCGACGACGAGAACGACAAGGAATTTGCTCACCTGT
>LGRX02008288.1:0-25442 GCA_001247695.2 Cymbomonas tetramitiformis | reverse complement strand
GCTAGAGTGCTAAGACAGTTCTGCTCACAGCTTTTGTACACAATAATTCGTATTTTGTGATATAATATCAATTTTGACGGATATATTTTGCTGCTGTTTTCATACTTTTTCAAAACAATAATGTCCTGCGCGGAGCGGCTTTTTATTTCAGTGTTAATCCGGAAGTGAAGGCCCTTTGGCGAGAAGTTAGCAGCAGCTGAAAGAGCGGATTCGGAAGTCAGGCGACTCCAGGGGCACCCACGGTGCACTGGCGGAACCTTTTTCTTCCCTGAGCTTGGTGGTACTTGCACTGGAAGAGCTTCCAGCAACAGCGGCGACGGATCAGCTTTGAATTCACCAGACATGAGCGGTCTCCTTCTGCACAGTGAAATGCTCAACACCTTTGTCTTCAGCGAATCCAGGGGCACCCCTGGTGCACTGGCCTAGCTGCTGACAGGTGTCCTTCAGTTTTTAAGCTAATCAGCACGGCATGAGCTTGGGCGGCGGCAGCGACAAAGTCAATCAGCAGTTAATGTACACCTGGATGAGCAGCTCTCAGTGGTTCTTTCAGCTGACCACCCTGCTTGAAGTGAATCCAGGGGCACCCCTGGTGCACTGGCTTAACTGAAAGGCAGGTGTGTGTCACCTGGGAGCCAATCAGCAGCGGCATCTGCCCTGTCTTACCGGCTAAGAGTGGATCAACAGCTGATGTGCACCTTGATGAACTATCTTCCAGTGGGCTCTCCAGCTGGCCACCTTGTCTGAAGTGAATCCAGGGACACCCCTGGTGTACTGGCTTAGCTGAAAGGCAGGTGTGCTTGGCCTGTGAGCTAATTAGCGGCGACATCTGCTTTTATTTACCAGTGAAGAAGTGGATCAGCAGTGAATCACTGCTCTATGTCTGGAACTCCAACTTACGGTTTCTTGGGCAGCTCCACTTTGTCTGACGGTTAATCCAGGGACACCCCTGGTGTACTGGCCTAAGCCTGAAGCAGAGGAAGAGCTTGCTAGAGGACTGGCAGCTGCATCAACTCTGAAGGCGGCAACTGAGTGGTTTATTCCCTGGTTTGACACAGTGACCTGGTGAATTTAGAGTTAATTACGTTTCCAGCCTGGAGTGCTGCTCACTACTGGAGTGACCTTCTGCTGTCTTATCACAATGTGTTGGAGAATTCTTCTATCCTTTCTACAGTGTTGGTCAACCGAGCTCGAAGCTAAATTCTTGATGAAGGGCACCAAATGGCTACTGCCCGACAGTCCTTGTGAAAGGACTGGAATCTCGTTCAGTCCTATCACAAGGACCGGACGCGCGGGAATTTTTTTAACCATCCTCTTGATGCTCCTAGTGCCTATCCTCCGGATTATAGTCTCACTGGGACCTAAACTGAGTACCCCTTTGCCCGCTTGCCTAAACAATGTCGCAATTTCATGCTACGTTATCAACATTAAGCATGGGTAGCGTTAAAAATCACTAAATTCCAACCACACCACAGTGATATTTTCGGATTTCGTATACCCAGGCAACTTCAATCGATATTTTGAGGGCGAAAATGACCTCCGATCATTTTTTTGACAAGACACTGCAGAAAGAGCAGCTCGCGAACTTGACAACATAGGTCTCCGAATTTTCACAGGACCTTCGTGGAGGTAGCTAGCGTGAGAAACATTTCGGTCCTTGTGGTAGGACTGGCCTTTTTATTTAATTTGAATTAATTTTACCCCCACCTCTTCAGCCCTCACAAGTGCATACCCATATCGAGTATATCACCCGGCACATATTTTTAATAAATATTTGAGCACCCAAGGATGATCTTTAAGCACTCAAACATCAACTACATCGAAACATCGTGGCGGCTAGCCCCCTTATACTTCGGTCCTTGTGGTAGGACTGGAGCGTCGGGCAGTAGCCACAAAGAGAAGGAAGATCTCTTGATCGCCAAGCCGCAGACCAACGAGCAGGACGGCCTCGCTTACGTGAAGAGCTGTCGTCGCAGGGAGGCAGCTCTCAACACCGGCAGGAGGGTGGAGGACTCCGTCGTCAGGCAGAACATCGAGGAATGCATTAAGGGCCTGCGCATCAAAGAATACCGAGATCGCGTGCCCGAGCAGCTGCGCGTCAGTCATCCTGCCCCCAACAGGGTTACTTGGGAGGACCTCGAGGTGATTGTGGAGGTGCAGGACAAGCTCAAGAACGATGCAGAGGCTTGGGCCCTCACGCTGCAGCAGGAGCTGGTTCGCAGGCTCAACTGCGTGTACTCCTGCTTCGAGGCCAGACAGATGGGGCTTGACCTGTCTGCGCTGGTATCAGCTATGAGGCGCTCGGGTTCTGCCTCCAAGACTGGGGACAGACGCAGGGACCCCAAGAAGAAGGAGCAGGCACAGCATGGTGGCGACGACGCCAAGAAGCCCGTGAGGGAAGCGAATAATGCCGAGCGTCAGAAACCTTCTTACAGCAAGGTGCCACCACCTGATGCTTCGAAGAAGTTTCAGTGTGACTGGTGCTTCACGCGCCTGCCTCACTCCCCAGATCGCTGCTACACGGGGTGTCGTGATTCCCGGGTGCCGCCCAACTTCCATAAGGACAGGCAGAACTCCAAGTGGCCAGATGAGGTTAAGAATGCCCAGATGCGTGCCTACAACATCGCACACCGCTTTGACAAGCACAAGATGGGGATCACCACCAAGGAGTGGCTTAAGCTCCCGGAGGCCAAGCAGAAGCAACCACAGCAGCAGCAGCAGCAGCAAGTGGCTGCCAGTGCCGAGGTTAAGGAGAAGCTCGCCGCAGAATTGTCAGGCCTCCAGGCAGGGTCACCCCCAAAGGATGACGAGATCGCCGATGCACAGGCTCTATCAGAGGCCAGCGATGCGGATACCGAGTACAACTCCAACTTCACCCAACAGGCAGAATACGAGGAGGATGAGCAGGACTGCCCTGCTGGGGGTGGTTTGGGAGGTGGTCATGGTGTTGGCACCGATCACGCACCGAGTCTCCAGGCCAGCGCCGCTGTCGCCTTGGGCAACACTCAGCAGATGCGGGGCTTCCAGGTCAAGACGCCGGAGGAGTTCGACAGGGCCGCTCAGGTGCCTAGAGCCGGCCCTCCCGACTTACTCAGCAGGAAGGTCCACCTGTTGGCATCCAATCTTCGCAGCTCCGTGCGTGCCTGCTCGCAGATTGCTGCCATCCTGATATCCCAGAACGCCATTGATCTCCCGAAGGACATCGAGAATCTTGTGGCACTGGAGGAGCTCCTGGGCAAGGATCCGAATGAGGCAACCGAACAGCCCACTGAGGTCAATGAGCATGAGTTGGAAGACACGCACGCCACAGCGACGCAAGGAGTGAGAAGGGAAGCAGACGGTTCAGGACATCGTGCAACCGAGGAGGTGCCGTTGGACGAGATGCCCAACGGGGTGGTCGACAGTGCCGCCGCTCGATGTGCAGCTGCTGCCTACGTGGACGATCTGGGGGTGGTTGACTTCAGTGACCATGGACATGTGCGAGCTGGTACCATCAAGACCTCCGCCTACGACGCATTGAGGGCAAAGATGGCGCAGCATCTGACCGACGAGCAGGTGCTATTGATGGCTCAAGTTCAGCCCATCTGCAAGTTGCAGAATGCCACTCTATATGAGGGGCTTGCGCTGGTGTCATCCGGTGGCGAGCTTATGCTGTACCGGGCAATCCTCATGGACACCGGCGCCAACTGTAACATCATCTCGATCTCTGTTGTGAGGCGGCTGGGTCTCACGATTTACGAAGCCACCACCGGCGCCAAGGTCACCAGATGTGACAACAGTCCCACAAAGTTCACCCATTATTGCTACGTGGACGTCATTTTGGCAGCGGGCACTCCGCATATGACGCTTCACCGCTTGTATGCCTTCGTGACCTTCGAGGCTGAGAACTCGTGGGACCTGCTGATAGGTACTGGGCCATTGAAGAACTCCCTGATGATTGATATCAAGCTTGGGAGTGGAGTGGCCGTATCACATGCGCCAACAATCCTGGGCATGAACGCCCAGGTGGTGCTTCCGCTGGTGGACATGACGCCACCCAAACGTCCTGACCTGCCCAGGCGCGTGGACCCGGTGGTGTGTCTGCAGTCAGAGATTTTCGGACAGGGATTGGAGGGTGATTGGCTGAGGCACACGCCTCTGAGCACGAGCGAGGAGAGATTCGCGGCTTCGGGGATCCAGTGTGAGCACATTGATGACCATGACGAGTCACCAGTGACGTCACAACCTCCTTCGCCGAGACCGCTTGCTGATCTCCCACGACATCGAGTCGCCACACCAGCAGAGATTCAGGAGCAATGTCGCCGTCAGACGTGCTCTCTTGAAGGCGGCCGACGTAGTAGCCTGCCGTCGCTGACGCCCGCCGTACAGGCAGCGTCGGAGCACATGCTCGAGCAGTTCTACAAGGAGCCGGACCCTTGGAAAGGTGGGCACGCTAAGTGGGTCACCGACTGGACACAGAGTCCTTCTCGGGTAAATGCTGGGGACCATCCGTCTTTGGATACCCCGCTCGATTATCACTGGGCGGACCAGAGGCTGTATCTAGACCGGCATCACGTCGCGCGCCTCTGCCGCATCCTCCGGAATCCCGCCCAGGACATGCCGAGCAGACCCTCTCGTGAGCATGTCTGCGTGGAGTTCGCCCGCTGCCTCGAACAGAAGTGGGTGACGATGCACCAGCTGATGACCCCGAACTGGCTGCATGTGGACCAAAAGCTGAAGCACGACGATCAGAAGAACTGCTGGGTGCTCGATGGCGACTACATGACGTATGTACCGTCCTCGGCCAGCAAGCAGGAGATCGCCAGGCCCCGGGAGAGCAGGTCGCAGCTAGACTACAACCCAATCCAGAGGCTGCAGAGCACGCTCCAGTCGTTGCTCAAGTACCCCAGTGGTGAAGTCACTGGCACCCTCATGTGGGATTTGAGGAAGCGCGTCTTCTGTGTTCAGCCGAGCGCAGCCACACAGCAGCTCGATCTGCTGCATTGCACGTTGTCTCATGTGCGCGTGTCCAACCGTGAAGAGGTGCTGGACGAGCTCCAGCTCCCTCACTGGTACGAGAGTACGGGCGTCTGGACGTACCAGTTGCTCAGATACCTCTGCCCAGTGGACATTGAGGCTCTCTCTGATGGCATACTCCGTCAATATGCTCGACATGGCGGCGAGAGACCGCCTCTGGAGCTCGTCTTCTCGGATTCCAGCACCAAGTACTACCCAGTGGGGGATGGTCTTGGGGGGCCTGGCAGGGTGTTCTCCGAGAATGCTGCCGCCCAGGAGTACGTGCGCCTGGGGGGGATGCGGAAAATGCTCAAGTCGGTCGACACCAGGCGGCAGGGCCACGAGGCGCTCTATGCAGACGCAAAGCGCAGGCCGCCACCGCCCAACGACATGGCTCATTTACGGCTCACTAAGCGTGCCCCTGCGCGGCCACCTGTCCCTGCCGCTGTGGCGGGACCATCTCAGGCTGCCGCAGTACCGACCCAGGCTGTAGCAGGCCCATCTCAGGCTGCCGCTGGCCCGTCTCGTGCCAGGTCCGCCAGTGACTCGCCGCCACGCTCGTCACGCGTCCGCGCCTTCCAAGCCCTCAAGCATGGGCCTACGCCATCGCCGGCATCCAGCGACGGTGAGCCCGTGGACGATTCTCGTGCGTTGTCATCTCAATTCGTTTGCGCCGCTGCCGCTCGTCCTTCTCAAGGGGAATCACCCCCTGCATCGCCTGCTGTGAGCAACGATGGCTCATGGGCCGACTCGATCCGGGTCCCGCGTGATGCCCGACCACGTTCCTCGGGAGGCGCGCCGTCTACGCCTCCGAGCCCGCCACGGGCGCGTCAGCTGTCTCAGTCCCCTACAAGGGCGCCTCCATCTCCGGCAGGGTCGGATTGGGATGCCGTGCAGATGGCCACCTCATCCGTCAGTTCGGTGGGCAGGTTTCTGACCGTGGCGGAGGTGAGCAACTTGAGGGAACGCCGCAACCTCACCGTCTTCATGGTGAAGTTTGCCGTGGCGCATGCGAACCGCTGCCGGGACCAGCGGATCGTGTATGAGCTTGGCGTGTGCAACCAGGAGCGAGGTCTCAGGCTGCGGGACTATCCGGGCATCACCAGCGCAGTCGCCAAGAAGCACAACAAGACCATCACTTGCGGGCAGCGGGGCTGGCGCCTCCCTCTTGGGGGACAGACGACGTCTGCCAACTGTTGGAGGCCATCATGTCAGCCTATGCTGATCTGTCGCATCGTGGCTCAGGACACACGCGTGGCGTAGGTTATGCGAGGAACGTCGAGTTCTCGCTGTGCAAGTACGTGGAGCTTGGGTCGGCACACGTGCTGCGCTGCATGGCGCATCCAAACGCCACGCCGGTGCATTACATCTTCATGGATGATCAGCGGTGTCTGTCTTGGCGTACGGAGTTCACGAACGATTACCTGGTGCAGGACGACCGGAAGTTCATATGCATGCAGTGGGGTTACGCAGAATCGGCCGCGCCATGGTTGCAGTCGGCCCTGCGCGTCTTGGAGGCGCGCCTTCTCCCGCCACAGCCGCCCAACCGTGAGGCTCGTGTGGCCGTAAGGCCGGAGCACGTGGATACGAGCTGGGCAAGGAATGTGGACGAGGTTCGCGACCCCCCTGCGCGTCGTCAATGGCCGCCTTCCCCCGGGACGTTCGAGCATCAGCCGATCGTAGGGGGTGCTGCGCGTTCGCCTGCTCCTTCCGTTGACCGCCATGGGGCTGCTACCCATGTCGTCCCCGCGCCGAGAACGTCCAGGATGCCAGCCAGCCACGCCTCACAGCGTCCTCCTTCTCCAGCTGGCTCGAATTGGAGTGAGGCTACGCAAGCGTTTCAGCACTACACAGACGAGCAGCGTGAGGCGCAGCGACGGCAAGCGCATTTCCAACAGGGCTCCCCGGGCACAGCGGGCGGGCAGCCCTGATGCACGACCGACGCTGTGGCCGTGGGCCGCCTGCACGGGCGGTCCACTTACGGCCAGGTGTCCTGCGAGCGTGTATCACGTTTGCAGGCAGTGCAGTGGTTTGGTGGTGGTTGGGACGCGGTCCCGTTCCCTTGGTCGCCATATGGGCGATGTGGGAGGCAACGACTGGGCACCTGTCATGGTGCCCCTTTCAAGTTTGGTGGAGGCGTTTCGTGCCCTCGCTTTTGCACCAGCTGCCCGTATGGTGGTCAACTGCTCGGCGTTGTCCCCTTCGTGCATCCTATGACATCTGGGTCTTATGGGCTCTCGCCTGCGTTTGGTACGTTGGGCTCCTCATCTTGCGCGTCACGGGCGTCTATGCTGGCGTGCACCGCGTGCGTGCAGGGGATTGGGTGGTGATGCCCCTTCGGATGGTGGTCATTTCCTTGGCGTGCTGGTCACAATGTGTGATCTTCCTCCTCTTCATGGTCCTCGCCTGGCTTTGGGTTTGTGCCGAGATTTACGCTGGAGACGTGGCATGCCACGGCTCTGGTCCCTCGCGTTGCCCGCTTGGCGCCGGCCACATTCAACGTGGCCGCGGATGGACCATTCCGACCCTGCGCTGGTCGCAAGTCTTCTTGTTGGGCCGCATGCGCTTGCCCGTTTTGCCCGCCAGGTTGGAGAAGCCTCGCTTCGCGGCGCGCTGGGCGCGACTACGACGCAATCTTCGCCTTCATCGCGTCGCACAAGCCGCCTACGTGGCGTTTGTCCTTGCGGTCGTGGTCTTTACCGCTGCTGGTGGGAGTACTCGCTTAGCGCACGGGGGGTGGAGAGTCATGGCGTGCTTCTTCGCTTCGCACTCGCCGGCAGCTGCAGCGCATTTCAATCGAATTTTGCGATTTTTCTTGCTTTTGTGCGGAATCTTATGGGTCGTTGGCAAGATGACAGAGTGTGCGCCTATTTATGGTGTCACATCACCCACACGCAGCGCCTGGGGTTCGTCCCCCTGCACTTCCTGGGAGGCTCAGCAATCCTCAAGGCAATGGGAGCCTGGCTGGGTGGCCAACGTCGCGGAGCAGGATGAGGTCTTGCCGTACACCGTGCTGGACGAGCTTCAACCTTTGGGTGACACGACAGTGACCAAGGACGAGGCAGCGTGGCTCGACACTGAGCTCAATGCCACGTTTGGAGGACATCCTGACTTCAAGGAGGAACACTGGGAGGAAATGCGGAATGTTCTTCGCAGGTGCAAGACCACCTTTGCCAACAGCCCTCACGATCTGAAAGGCTACAAGGGCAAAGCGAAGCACAACACGTTCTCCATCCCTTTCGTAGACGAATCCAAGGCCGCCTACCAGAGACCTAGGAAGTACAGTCCGGGCGAGCAGGAGATCATCGATATCCATTGCAAGGAACTTTTGGAATATGGTTTCATAGAGCCAGCAGCCGAGCATTGCAGGCATGCGAGCAACGTGGTCGTAGCTGGCAAGAAGGATCACGAGACTGGCCTGTGGACTCAGACGAGGTTCTGCGTGGACCTCAGGGGTGTCAATCGGCACTCCCTCAAAGACAACACGCTGCCGCACCGACCAGAGGAGCTCTACCAGAAGGTGGCCAAAGCCAAGTTCAAGACCACTCTGGATGCCACCAAAGCTTTCCACCAGATCCCCATGGCTACAGAAGAGGACAGGAGCAAGACGGCGTTTTGGTGGAAGAATCAGCTGTACCAATACACCTCGATGCCTTTTGGTGCAGCTGGAGCTACTTCTGCGTTCGTAAGAATCATGGACTACGAGTTACGACACTTGCAGCATTGCACGGTGGCGTACGTCGATGACGTAGTGGTCTATACGGATTCCACGCCTGAGCAGCATTTGAAGGACGTTGAGGATGTACTTCGCACCTTGGGGGATGCTGGTATCCGTTTGCATGCAGGC
This sequence comes from Cymbomonas tetramitiformis, assembly GCA_001247695.2. NCBI lineage: Eukaryota > Viridiplantae > Chlorophyta > Pyramimonadophyceae > Pyramimonadales > Pyramimonadaceae > Cymbomonas > Cymbomonas tetramitiformis. The sequence continues at coordinate 16,603 of LGRX02008288.1, read as the reverse complement.
AAGAGCACTTTTGGTGCAGCCACGGTGGACTTTCTGGGCTATCGTATTGGCCACAACTCCATTGGCGCGCAAGAAGCCAAATGCAAGGCCATACAAGAGCTTCCAAGCCCTCAGGACAAGACTGGGCTCCGCTCGATCTTGGGTATGATGAACTACTACAAGGGCCTGGTGGGTGAGCCAGGGGGGCCAAACTACTCTGAGATGGCCCGCCCTCTCAACGACTTGCTCAAGAAGGAGGTCACTGACATCAAGGCAGCCTGGGGGAAGCAGCAAGATCAAGCACTCCAAGAACTTAAGGATGCCCTCTGTTCTGGGAGGTGCCTGAGGCCCATCGATTACGACAGACCTCTCATATTGTACACTGACTGGAGCACCTATGGCATTGGCGCAGTGCTGGGCCAGAAGGACGATGACGGGAAGGAGTACATTTGTATGGCAATCAGCCGATCTCTGAGTAAAACGGAGAGACAGTACGCCAGCTTCAAAGGTGAGATGCTCGCAGTGGTATGGGCAGTGCGCACGTTGAGGCAGTACTTGCATGGAGTCCACTTCACCTTGGTGACCGACCACTCACCGCTCACCACCCTGATGGAGAAGGCCGATCTCCAAGGGCAACATCTACGCTGGGCAATCAGCTTGCAGGAGTTCGACTTCACGGTGCAGTACCGTCCAGGAGCCAAGAACAGCAACGCTGACGTGCCGTCTCGCTACCCACTGCCGTCCACGACAGATGAGACTGGAGCAAGGCATGAGAGGGAGAAGGTGACTGCGTTTCACGCAGGCGTGGGGGAAGTTCACACGAAGGACTTCTGTGACCACTTGTGCCTTATGTTGGCTGGGGATGCTTCCCCAGGGGAAGAGGCCACGCCAGAGGTGCAGGTTGCCAACTACTGCAGGATGGCTGCCATGGAGCAGCTGGGTACAGGACCAGTGCATCGTCTGTTCGATTTGCACTACCACGAGGAATTAGAATGCAATCATGGGGACATGTTCGACACCGACTTGCCCGAGCTGGTGACCGACTCTGGGAGGCTAGCCAGAGCAGCTTGGAAGGCGCTGAGCCTGGTTAGGCCAACGCGAGGCACGCATGGCGAGGGAAGCCCTGCTGTGTACAGCAATGAGTATTTTGAAGGTGAGCGCATTCTGAAGCCCGAGAAGGTCGACACCAGGGTGCTGAGCAGCCGATTCTTCTCGCAAGCTCGGCAGGAAGGCGTGGTGTGCTACGAACCATGTGGAGGCCTATGTGCTGGGCTGGAAATGTTGCTCCGCAGTGGGATGAAGGTGGATCGCTACCTGTATCAGGACATATCCCCGAGCAGTCAGACGGTTGCCAGAGCCAGGTGTGCGGCATTGCTGAGACGATACCCTGACCTCATCTCGCCCCATGCAATAGAGCTTGGGGCTTTACCCCAAGACCTGCGCGAGACCACCAGCGCCGACTTCATACGAGCAGGAGCTCTTCAAGGACGCCAGTGGGTCATGGTATGTGGGTTCCCATGTCAGGATCTCTCCCCTGCTGGAACACTCACAGGCCTGGATGGCAGGCACAGCAAATTGTTTTATGAAGTGGTCAGGCTTCTGTCCACACTCCAGCAGCTGCAGCGGCAGAGGCCTCCAGGTTATATCCTGGAAAATGTTTCTCCGTTGTCGCACAGACCTGGAACCAAGATCAGGGACGAGGTGTTCCCGTACATTGCCAGCGTCATTGGTAGACCAGTGTCCTTTGATGCAGCACAAGCAGGCGCCTACGCACATCGGTTGCGGGCGTATTGGAGCAACTTGTTCCAGAGCCACCAGTTTCGCTCCGTCATGAGCAAGGTGGTGAGACCAGAAGGACGAATTGTATCGTCAATTATATGCAAGGGCTGGCATCCCAGGCCAGTGATAAGGACAGACCGCGCGCCTCACTACGTGGTGAACGTGGTGGGAGAACCATTGAGGGCATTACCCACCATCATGGCGACGCAAGGGTCAAGAGCGTTCAGAAGAGCGAGGATGGGCACCGTGGTGCGCAACCAGGACGGCGAAGACGCCGAGGAAGAATCTCGAGAAGTTAACCTCGAAGAGAAGACGCGAGCCATGGGCTACAGCGCAAGTGAGCTACGCATGGCCGACGGCCTAAGCGACGTAGAATTGGCGAGCATTCTGGGCCTGGCCATGGATCGCAGAGCAATGGAACTGCTGATGGCAGTCGCAGAAGCAAGCAGGAAGGGGCTTCCTCACAGCAAGGAATCCCCAGAGGCGGAGAATTCCCCAGGACAGCCCATCGCTGTAGACAACAACTGGGCAGACCACGAGAGGTCGGACCTTCAGCAGAGGGAAGCTTTGCTGGCGGAATGGGTTGAGAATTCGAACGCATACACCCAGCAGGTGGCGAAGACTATGACCCATCGCGACTGGGAGGAGAAGCTGCGGATAATGTGCTCGCAAGGGCAGAAAGGCGCAGAAGGAATTGGAGCCCAGCGACAGAAGGCTGGAACCAAGAAGAAGAAGAAGAACGAGTGGCAGCTCTACACCATGGCGCAGTATCGTCAGAGGCATGAGAACCACTTCGTGAAGGAGGGCGCGATCCCAGCAGCGCACGTGGATGTGCCTGCCTGGAGTCCGCCTACCAGAGAGTCAGAGATGAGGCTCCCCAGGTTGACGTGTACCACCAGGCTCGAGGACCTGATGGCCAGCGTGGCCGAGCAGCAGGTAGATCGTGACAAACATCGGGATGTACACGATGATGCATGGTGCCTCAGATGGTTGAAGTCCAATGGTAGAGTGAGGTTGCCCGAAGAGGAAGTTCGTCGAGTAAGGAGGCGAGCAGCACGACATCGATGGGACGAGGCCACGGACGAGATCTACATGGTCACTATGTCGGGCAAGGAGGTGAGAATACCTAAGCCTGCTGACCGTCTCGCGTTGGTTAAGGAATACCACTCCAGAACGGGACATTGGGGCATAAGGCGGACGCAGCATCTTTTGTGGCAGCGCCATTGGTGGGCCGACTTGAAGAAAGACGTGGAGGCTGTGGTCACTCAGTGTGAGACCTGTCAGCGTGTGAAGACTCATTATGCGAGAGAGGAGGCATGTTTGTCCCCCCTTGAGATCGTGTCGTTCATGTATCGTTGGTCGCTGGATCTGGCATGGCCCTCGAGGAGAGAGACCAAGTCTGGCAACAACCGAGTGCTCATCATGACCGAGCACTACACCAGGTTCATAGTCTGCGTGCCCATTCCCGACAAGGAGGCGAGCACCATCGCAGCGGCATTTCGCAGTCATGTCCTGGCTGTGTTTGGTGCGCCAGCAGAATGCTTGGTGGATGGAGGTAAGGAGTTTGAAGGCGAATTCAAGCAGTTGTGCAGAGATTGCCTGATTGACCGGCGAGTTACCTCACCAGACTCACCAGAAGGCAATGGGCTGACCGAGCGAGTGGTGCGCACTATGAAGTTCTGCTTCAAGAAGCTTGCCTTGGAGAAGGGTCTCGATTATGAGTGGGATGAGCAGCTTTGGCCACTGGTGCTGAGCTATAATGCAGCACGCCAGGAGTCCACGGGGGTGGCGCCGTTCACCATGTTGTTCGCCCAAGAGGCAGTAGTGCCGCCTGATTTGAAACGGGCACCCAGCATAGACTTTGCTGTTGAGGTCGAAGATGAGAAGGATGCCAGAGTCAAGGACCTCCACCAGAGAGCACAGGTGGTGAGGCGATTGATGGTACACGCTGGTTGCAGCCTGGAGGTCGCACAGCATCGTGACACATTACATTACGAAAGGAGAAGGGGTGGGGGCTACGAGCCTAGTCCACACCAGTTCAAGGTGGGTGATTTCGTCTATATCAGGCAGAAGCCCCGCAGCGGCATGGAAGTCGCGACCAAATCCGCCATCCTGAAGCTGGTCAAGATACAGCGAGATGGTGTGGTGGTGCTTGAGGACGCCACCAAGTTAAGAGAGAAGAGCACCGTGCAGAGCATCGCGCCATGTCACCTACAGGTGAAGGATCAGTATGACTGCAGTGCAGCCGTTCCCAGTAAGCACCTAGCATGTGAAGTTTGCAGGAAGACCGATGGGGAGGCAGAGATGCTGTTGTGTGACACGTGCAACAGGGGGTATCACTTGTGGTGTTTGACCCCAGCACTGGATGGAGTACCAGAAGGCGAGTGGCTATGCCCCATGTGCTCAGGCACGGGGAGGCAAGCCGCCAATGCCGAGGTGCAGACCCAGAAAGACGAGAGCTCTGGTGCCCTAGAGGACAAATTGGGCATGAAGGAGCAGCAATTGAATGAGAAGCTGTCGGCGGAGATGCGCCTGTTGCCAGCAGACGTGGGTCCTCGTCGGGTGGTGAAGGGAGACAAGTTCCAGCCTTGGCATGCCATTTCATCGAGAGAGATGCTGTTGAAAGAGGAGGACATGTTCTTGGGCATGCCTGATCAGATTGACTGGGGAAGGCAGGACAAGCTCTCTGAGGCTGTGCAGATCTTCATGCCAGGGCATTGGAATGAGGGGCATCGCACGGTGCTGAGCAAGAAATATCGGGAACAGAAGGCCATGGCAAGACATCTGAGGGATGCACCTCTTATGCCTGCGCTGGCTGAAGAAGAAGTTGAAAGACGAGGAGAGCTGAGGCACATGACCAAGGCTCAGGTGAAAGAAGCCAGCGCGCTGCAGTGGGGGCTCGAACTGGTTATCACAGTGCCCTCTGAGGTGAGGCGTTTGGCGACAGAGGTGGACTGGAAGTCCGTCAATGGCGTGTGGGACCCGTGGGCAGGCACTGGGGTCATCAGTGAGGTGATGGCAGAGCAATGGCCGCAGTTGAGATTCATGAACAATGACTGGAACTCTCAGTTGGGTTGGCCTGAGGCGCATGATGCACTTCAGCCGGGTAATTATCGCATATGGAAGGAGAAGTATGGTATCTGTGACGCAGTGGTGACTTCGCCTTGGTTCGCAGCGCTGGACATCGCGTTCCCGTTGGCAGTAATGGCCAGTCGTGCGGTGGCATGTGTCCATGTTCCATCTTATTATTTGACAGACATGACCGAGAGCAGGGCTGCATACTTCAGACGATTGAGTCAGACAGGACGCTTGCATGTGATTGGGCATCTGGAACATGGACCTATTGGCCGCAGGTGTATGTGGGTCTTGGTGTTCAAGAACCCATTGATCAGAGCCAGCATGTTACAAGGCGGAGAAGGTGAGGGCATCGGTATGTTCACTTTCAGTTTGGGCAAGTTCATGGCAGATGGTGATACGACCCAGTATGCTGAGCAAGCCCATATTTGAGTCTGTGCTACTGCACGCAGCAGCTACAGATGGGGGATGTTGGAATCTGGGCTTGCATGTAAGAGTTCAGCGTTCGATAACAGGGTATCAGAATTTTAAAAATTTTGTAGCTCTACGATCTTATGCTGTGTTGAGAATTGCTCGATCAGTTACCGGCACCAGTGGGTATTAATGATGCTTATGACCAGTCGCGAGTGTTAAGTTCGTTCGATTCCGAGATTGTACCATCATATGCACGCGTTTGCGACAGCTGTAACAAACGCCGGCTTCTCATGGTACCGCGCCGGGTTTGTTCAGCTGGTGACACGCATGACAGTGGTGACAGTATGACAGGCTTTGCGAAGATGACCATCCGTGAGATGCGGACTTGTCAGAGAAGATATTGTCAATATCAGGTTACCGAGGAATGATACGATGACGACGGCAGTGACTCCTTTGCCACTGACGTGTCAGTCAGAATGTGTTAAGCGGTAACAGTATTAAAGCTGGCATGGAATAATGACTTTCCATTGGCCAGATGAAGATTCGAGGGCTAGAACCCGTTACAGTTTTGGAAAATGTGACAGAATATTGAGAGATAAGTGACCTCTGACCGAAGGTCAGATCAGTGGACTCATTATTGTTTTGCCTTCGCAAGTACTAGGTGGCTGTTCGCGTGCCAGTGCTAGAGTGCTAAGACAGTTCTGCTCACAGCTTTTGTACACACAATAATTCGTATTTTGTGATATAATATCAATTTTGACGGATATATTTTACTGCTGTTTTCATACTTTTTCATGTTGGAATCTGGGCTTGCATGCAAGAGTTCAGCGTTCGATAACAGGGTATCAGAATTTTAAAAAATTTTGTAGCTCTACGATCTTATGCTGTGTTGAGAATTGCTCGATCAGTTACCGGCACCAGTGGGTATTAATGATGCTTATGACCAGTCGCGAGTGTTAAGTTCGTTCGATTCCGAGATTGTACCATCATATGCACGCGTTTGCGACACACCATCTCGTCGAAACTTCCCAAAGCCAAAGAGCGTTCCAAGCGCTAGCGTAAAACTCTTCTAGAGTGGCCCACAACAAGGCGTGGACATTCTGAAACAAAATATTGTTACCAAATAAAATAAAATACTGCGCTAGAGCTGCTTTAAAATGCCCCAAAGGGGTTATTTCACCGCTTACTTGAAGCGCGGTCAAGTCCGAAGTGTTTCGAAAATTCAGGGGGCGCTCCACTATAAAGTTAATTTATATATTTTTAAGAGAAAATCGTGTGATGGTTGTATAATTTCATGACACTGCCTCTGCCCCCTGAACTTTTCATCGTAAGTAGCCCACCAACTGCCGGAACTACTGCTTTTGGGGCGCTGGAAATCTGATTCTCGCCACTGCTTGGAGATGCGCGGTTGACTTTGGGATACTACGGCAGAGTGGTTTCGGCATTTACTTCGCGCGTTTGCTTTCTTTTACGGATTATTGTTCCGCGATGGCTCTCGCAGTAATTTTGCCCGATGAGGAGCTTCGGGCTCTTTTGTTTTCTTGCGATGAGAGATTGGACAGAGTGGAATTCCTGAAACGTGCTCCGCTCATTTCTTTGTGCCACGCCCAAGCTAGAGCGCTCGCTCATTTTCGGTGCACCCTGTCGGATATATAGTTCGGAGTGAATATATCGGATAACTGCTAAGAAACCCTAAACACAGCTCAATTTTAGAGAGCTCCTCTGCACATCTAGGAGGCTAAGCAATAGCTAATCTCTAGGCAGGCACGGTGTGACCAATCTCAGCCACTAGGGGTCTGCGGGGCTGGCGACCCGGCCCGGAGCAGCGTGAGGGTGAAGTAGTTGCCGGCCCCCGGGGCTGGTGGTAAATCATTCGTAGAAGAAATTGTTGAATCCTCGATCACAGCCGCATGGTCACCAGAGCTCGGCTCCTCGTCATCGGACGAGTACGGCGGTGGCGGGTAAGGCGGCGACGGCGGAACGTAATCAGGGTCGGGTTCATACAGCCATGGCGGCCGCGGGACATTGCGGAGAGTGTGGAATCCCTGCCGCAGCTCCCGATACCGCGTCTGTCGATGCGGCGGAATAGCAGCCGTGCTCGCACCACCCATCGCGTCGCCAAGATCGTTACGAACCATTGCAGTCGGCGAAGTTCCTGTAGCCGGGACCGCCGGGGCAGTCCACGTAGCACCACCGACCGGCGGAGCCGTGCACGTGCGCGCACCGGCACCACCGACATCGGCAACGGTGTGCGGCGCGGCGGTGGCACAAATTACAAACAGCGCACACACCAAGGACGAAGTGAGAAGAGATCTCCCGAAGCCCGGAATGGCGTTCCCACAGCCGTACCGTGGCCGCGGCGGTGCCACCGAGGCATCCTCGTCGCCATCGTTGCTCGTGGCGTAGGTCACGGGCTTGTAGTCCATCACGCGCTCCGGCGCCTCAACCGCGGAGAGCAACTTCATGCTCGTGGCCGGCTCGTCGGGCGCCCCCAACGCAACCCCCGTGTTCTCAATGAAATCGGCAAACGTGCGAGTGACGGGAGGGCAGAAGGGGTTCGGCGGACCGGTCCATTCCTCCTCGGATTCAACCGACGCGGGTGGGGAGTGTGCGGTCGGCTCCGACACCACCGGCAAGTCGGCAGTGAAGGTGTTGATGTTGAATGGCGAAGCCCCAGCCGTGCGTGCCATCTCGGAGAACTCGGTGACGGCGGACACGAGGACCTCACCGTCCTCCTCGCAGAACGAGCACGCGGAAAGATCGGTGAAGACCTCCGGCTTCCCGCCCGCAAGCATGCAGAGGGCGTCGAATTCCACGGGGTCGCCGTTGTCGATGGCGTGTTGGAACTTCGCGGCCAGCACGGAGTTCTCGGCCTCCTCGGCGAAGGCGAACGCCGAGAGCCCGGCCCTGCCCCCGTTCGGGCAGTCCCGGTGCCAATGCCTCGTTTTCCCCTTAGCACACACCTGATTTTGGCAGTACGGGATTGTCGCACCGCTCTCGCGGTGGAAGGCCACCTTCCGTGAGACGGACTGAGACCAATTCCCCCCTTTGGGGAGCAGGGCAGAAGTCCTCTCCGGAGGCCTTTCGGCCAATTTTGGAGAAAATATTTGTTTCTCCTTGTTTTAACATATTTTTGCATACTTAAGGGTCAAAATTCTTTCGGCCGATCTTCGGCCAAACCCTCTATTTGGGAGACTCTCTCGGCCAGGGGCCGGTCAATCGCGACAGGACTTCTCCCCTGTTGGGGAGGGGCGAGGCTGCGAAACGGGTCTTGACCCGGCGGTCCGGTTTGTCCGCGCGAGGGGTAAACCCCCGTGGAGACGGTTCGGACTCGGCGGCGACGAGGAAGGTGGCCAATCGTCTCTTCAAGTCGAGTACCATTGTCCGTAAGTCCTCGATCTCACCCGCCGTACCCGACCCATCAACACCCTTCTCCATGAAGTGCGTGCCGTGGGAGTACCGGTGTGCGGATGCGGTGGCGGTGCCCGCCCGCACGTGCTCGCCGTAGCACTCCCGCACCCACTGCTGAATGGTGAGTAGGTCGTGGGCGGCTCGTTGGTCGTGAAGGAGCAAACGGGACACCACCGGCTGGTAGAAGGTGGTGTCGAGGGCTTTGATGAAAAGGGACTTCACGTCCTCGTCCTGGAGCGTTGATCTGGTCCTCGCAGCCTTGAGCGCGGCGTTGAAGTCCTCAATGGGTCCATGAGGGTCCACGCCCGCAGCGATGCGGACGGCAAACATGTCCGCTTGCCCCTGGAAGGGGTCACCAACCGGGATCATCCGACGGGCGAACTCGAGCAGGACACGCTTACCGTCTGCTGGGAAGCTGGCGTGGGAGGAGTCCAACCAGTCCGCTGCGGGCGATGAGGGGTCGATCAGCAGCTCGATCGTGGAGAACAACAAATTGTTGGCCTCCACGCGGACGGCCAAAGTAGCGTCGTCCAGCGTGAAGAGCGGAGCGAAACCGATGTCCTCAGTGACGAATGCCGTCTGCAGCGCAGAGTCACCATCCTCGTGAAGATGGCCGCCGCGTGGGACTCCGCACCGGAAAATCTCCCCTCCTTGCCGTCGAACAACTTGCGTTGTACGTGCTTGGCTACCTTCATGTCGAAGTGCCCTCGCTGTAACGTGCGTACCGATGCCAAAAATGTAGCCCCCGCCGAATTAGCGGGCGGCTGTGCCGCTGGCGGAGTCGCGGGTGTGTTGGCATGCCTGGCAGCAACGGAATCAAAAATCGTGCTTAATGTGCGGCGGCGATTCGCCATGCTAGCCGTTGATCTAGTAGAAGCGACCATGATGAAGAAGACTATAGGGGCGGAGTGAGGCAAGAAGACGTGGAAAAAATGCGGCAGTCTCGGGCGGCCAAGAAATGCGGTGGGTCGTCGATACGGCTGCCGTGAGAGAGCAGCAATTCCGAGAAGTCGTGTGGTAGATGGCGGCCAATACGAGACGGTGTGGTAACCAACCAGGATACGTAAACCAATCCAACGTTAAATCCCGTAGAAAAATGTTCTCGAAGGCCTACAGGTCACCGTAAATCAACCCAAAAATTTAGGCCATACCCGCGACTGCCGGCACTTCCACGCGCGTAGCGCCTCACTCCATCCCAAGCGTCCGGCTTTAGCCAATCATCTCAGCGTTGTCGCAGTGGCTAAATAAAGCGTAAGTGGGGCCAAACCTGTCAGATATATAGTTCGGAGTGAATATATCGGATAACTGGAAATAAACCCTGAGTTAAGGGTTTCGGGATCAGAACGGTAAAAAGTCAGATAGATAAAAGAGGTATACACATAAATACTAACGGGAGTTTCCCGACTACTAGTGACGGTCACCCAGCCTACTTTAGGAGGTGACAAGTGACAGATTATCCTGTCGGTGTGTCACATCCAGTACACCCCGCAGATTTTGCCGCAGCCTGAGACAGTTTTGGAGCCGATTGTTGTGGAGATAGTCGTTTCAGAGCGCGCAGGGGTTGGTGGTGTGACCGAGGGTTGTGAACCCTCAGCCGTTTCTCCGTCTGTGATGTGGGCGTTGGCGATGCACTGGCGTTGCTTTCCACCCGATCTGTTTCTTCGCACATTACGACCACGCGACCCGCGATTGGCTCCTCCAGTACGCGCAGGCTCACACGGCAGGCCCCTCCTGTTCGTGTCGAGCGTCATTTTTATCATGCCATGGATTCGATTTCTGGTACTCTCGACACCTCTGGGCCCCAGGACATTGCAGCGGTATATGAGAGTGGCGAAAGTGGAGATGAATCGGAGTACCCTCCTGGGTACTACGACGAATCTGAAGACGATTGTGGGGAGTCTGGTAGCCGCTTGGCCTCTCCGGAATTTTGCCCCTCACAGTTGGCACAGACTCCTGCCTTGGGCACAGGTTCCCAAGGGGAGTCTCATGGCGGTGTTTCGGACGTTGCAGCAGCCGATTTTTTTCCGCCAACAGTTATTTCAATTGGAAATGCTTCGCTCTCTTCATCAGAGCACGTTGACCCGGTGAACGATGACAACAACGAATCCTACCCCTACTCTTCCGACGATCACGATGAGCACGACTCCTGTGGTGCTTGTGAAGACGACGCTGACCCCTCCGATTACGATTCTGGAGACCACCACGACTCTGGGATTGATGGTGCTAGCAGCGCATCTTACTGTGGTTATTCTTTTGGATCTTCTTAATTTCTAAACGGACAGGCAGAGCATTCGTTTTCTGATGTTTCGACCACTAGCTGACGCGTTTGTATTCTGATGTTTCTTTTCAGAGTATTGACCATTAGCGGGCAGCTGTTATTTTATTTCCGCGAGCCCTCTTCTAGAGATGTGTAATTCCTCCCAACTGGCCGCGCACACCCAACAGCCAAACCGACAGGCAATTTCTTTTCTTCCATGATTCATCTACTTTCGTGAGCAGACAGGCGGCATCTTGGATTGCTGCTGACCACTAGCCGGCAGAGATTTAACCCAGAAGTCTTTCCAACATGAGATAACACCTAGCAGTATTTTATTCGGCATTCTCTGTTAATTTCTTTGACCTTGTGATCTTCTAGCTACAAGACTTGATCATTCTCATTATATGTAAACTCTAGTAGCTAGGGTGGTGTCATGCACAAGCTGTAGCTCCACCTCAAATGAGGTGGTGTTGCTGGATGTGACACACCGTGTGTCACTTCCTGTTATCTGTACTAGTACTCGGTACAGTACGGGTGTCGCAGGTTTAGGGTTTCCGGCATAAAGCCGAGACTATCTTATGTTTATTTACACTTATGCAAACACCGAAAGTGAAAGCATTCTGACTGTAACCCAATATATATCCGTAGTTATATATCTCACAGGTTATGGTGCGCCAGGCACCTTCCACTACTTTTGGTAGTATGATTGGCTAAACGCCTCCGCTTGGTGGGGCGTTGGGGACCCCATTTGATGGTTGCGCTATGAGGACTCGCGGTTGAGACACGCGTCGTTACGGAGTAATTGTGTTTATTATCGCTGCAGCGTACCCTACGTGATTTTTGGAGGTAAACGTTATTGGACACGAAGTGGGAACTCATTCCGCGCGATCGCGAGGTCAGACAGGATGTCATCGTCATTTCGCCGGAAATTTCCGGCGAAATCACATTCACGTCTCGTCATGTGTGTCGCTCGCGGGAAAACTGTTACTGTACGTTCCCACCTTTCTAACACCTTTCTAACACAATTGCGCCTCCACTTTCAACTTGCATTCCATGCTGCATTATGACTGTACCAGTTCGGGCGCCGAACCCAGCAGCTGACGCAGCTCGCCCATACAACCCCCACACTCTTAGACAGTCTAGGAATCACGCTATCCCTCCTGTTCGCCACTGGCGCCTAGAGTTCTATTCAGCGCGCGAAGAAGACGTCGACGAAGATCTTCCTTTGCAGTTTAGAGCGGATCTTCGTCGCTGGCTGCAAACTCGGGACTGCGGGTTTTTCTGGGTATTTTACTCCGCTAGTGGGATACCTCGTTTAACAGTCCCTGCGTGGTGGTAGAGATCCCTGAGAGCTCTAACAACTAGCATCTGCGCGAAACTCTTCCAACCTAACGGTGCGCATTCGCACTATGACGTCCGTGGATGATTTCTCCTCTGGTGTTCCTTCGACATTACCGCTAGCGGTCTTCACCGAGAAAACCATTTGTGTTGGCGCACAAGACTATCGCATTCCTCTGGGACCGATCTCGCGTTTCGAGCTTACATGGTGTTGGCAAAAAACCGCAAGGTCGCGCTATCCCAAGTTGCTTCCTACAACATACCTCCCACCATCCCGTTTCCAAGACTTCTTGCAAGCTGGAGGTATCTTTGCATCTCCGCGGGCAGATCCTAACCCAGCACAATTCGCCTGCAGCCGCGTACACATCCAGACAACTGTGAGATATAATATACCGTATTATATCGGGTGGTCACTGAGCCGCAGCCGCAGACCGCAGGGTGTCCAGGATACTCTGCGCATCGGACAGCACACCATCCATGCGAGTGTCCGAAGCACCACGACCCAAGCCCGCATAGTGAGCGCGCAATCCCACATCGCGCTGCACCTGGTAGGTAAAGGGCTCAGGGTCGTCACGTACCAGTGGCTGGACGTGCTGGTGGCATAGGTCAGCGAAGTCCTCGTCGTTCTCGTTGTCGAAGGCAGTCTGAAAGGCTGAAACCACCTCGTCCAAGTCCATGGCGGCATCACGCAGCTCAACATCGCACGAACCACACACCTCAGGGCAACGTGCAGTGTCGTGAAAGTGTCCAGGGCAGAGTGGGCACTCCTGTACGAAGGCCGAGGATGCGGAGTGAAATGAGATGCTCCTAGCACCCTGCGCCCTAAAACGACGAACGCTCTGAATTGGAAGAAGTCACTCCTTCCAATTTTTTAATTTTTTTTTTGGTTTGAAATACTTCCAAAATGATCATGAGTGACCGGAATGTCGTTGGTTCATCGCCGGGTGCCCCGTACGGCCGTGTGTCGCTTGAATTGGATAGGGTTTCCTTACGTATGTACCCGACTAACCCGTGATAGTGCGAAACAGATAGCAAGTTCGGAGTGGTTTGAGTTATAGTTTGTTATATGCTTATGAAATGCTTCCAAAATGATCATGAGTGACCGGAATGTCGTTGGTTCATCGCCGGGTGCCCCGTACGGCCGTGTGTCGCTTGAATTGGATAGGGTTTCCTTACGTATGTACCCGACTAACCCGTGATAGTGCGAAACAGATAGCAAGTTCGGAGTGGTTTGAGTTATAGTTTGTTATATGCTTATGAAATACTTCCAAAATGATCATGAGTGACCGGAATGTCGTTGGTTCATCGCCGGGTGCCCCGTACGGCCGTGTGTCGCTTGAATTGGATAGGGTTTCCTTACGTATGTACCCGACTAACCCGTGATAGTGCGAAACAGACAGCAAGTTCGGAGTGGTTTGAGTTATAGTTTGTTATATGCTTATGAAATACTTCCAAAATGATCATGAGTGACCGGAATGTCGTTGGTTCATCGCCGGGTGCCCCGTACGGCCGTGTGTCGCTTGAATTGGATAGGGTTTCCTTACGTATGTGCCCGACTAACCCGTGATCGTGCGAAACAGATAGCAAGTTCGGAGTGGTTTGAGTTATAGTTTGTTATATGCTTATGAAATGATACTAAACATGATCATGAGCTGTGCATGCATGGGAAACAAGTCAAGAACAGATGCTTGTGGCAAACAAGTCAGCAACAAATGCTTGTGAGATGCACTTATTTTGAAGTGTACTGTCAAGTAGTATAAAACAATGGCAACACTAAATAACAACTACTTCCCCGCCAGTGAGTGGAAAAGCTCGAGGATCTTCTCGGACTTGCCCTCCTCGCCTTCTTCGGGATCAACACCCCCCGAGACGATCTCCTTGTGGATGTTGAGCTCGATCTCCGCAGCCGCCACCGTATCGTCGTTCTCGCTCTTCAGATCGGCTGCGAGTTGTTTTGCAGCCTTCTGGCAAGCCGATAAAAATGCGCGGAGCTCGTCTCCGCGCATCTTTTTCTGCGGTGGTTTTTCCGGGGTCCTTTTTCCGGGGACCGCCGGGGGAGCCATGAGCTCCTTGAGCTTCCCTTTTTGGCCTCCCTGCTCCGTGTTGCTCAGCAGGTGCTGGGTACACGCCACCATCCCTTCGTGGGCGGCGGAGTTCTCCCATTGGCCCGACCGACCGGCCGCCAGGCTGGTGAACTGCGAATGCATGTTGAACATGAGCGCCATATGGGCGCCCTGTCTGTTCAACTGTTCGTTCGCCAGGTCGGCGTTGCAGGCGAACGCCTGCTTGAGGTCGGACGTGTGTCTCTCGTCCTTCTCCCCGCCCCAGCAGCGCGGTGAAATGCTCAGCCGCCAACCGCCGGCCTCGCTCCTCCGCGGACTCGGCCGTCAGTTGGAGCCGCTCCTTCCCCTGCTGCTCCAACTGACGGCGAACCTCCTCGCACACCTTCGCCTCCTTTTGCCGCTCGGCCTCCGCCAACTCCGCCCGGAGCTCCTTCTCCTTCAAGAGCACGGCCTGCTTCACCTGCTCCTCCGTGGCCCCCCGAGCTGGAGTGGCTCCCCCGATCGCCCTCTCCAAACTCCGCGCCTTCTCCTCCGCATGCTTCACCTTCAGCTCGGTCAGGCGGAGCTTCTCGGCGTACTTCATCTTCTCCGCATGCTCCTCCAATTTCGCCTGCTTCGCCTTTTCCTCCTCCGCCGCGACCTTCTCCTCCCGCTGCCGCTTGTGGCCGCTCACGCTCTTCGCCCTTGTCTTCTGCGCGCTCTTGGCCTTCTGCTCCTCAGCCTTCGGGAAGTCGCATGCGTCTTCCTGGTTGCCTGACCACTTGAAGGTGATCACCTCCCTGGCCATACCCCTTTGCAGGGTCTTGGTGGTCAGCGCCCCACCTTTTCCCCCACCGCCAGCCCCCTCGCGGCTGATCTGCGCCACGGTCATCTTGGCCGCATCCCGCGTCCGCTGAATGATGACGCCCATTGCCTGAGAAAAGGCGTACCGGAACGCCATCAAGCTGCGCTTTTCCTTCTCCAGGTCAGCCTGCGTCAAGGCAATCTGACGTCCCTGGGAGCTTGCTGCTGCTGCTGCTGCTGCTGCTGCCGCCGCGGGGGTGAAGGGCCATGAACTTCTCGTCCCTCACCAGCAGTGCCTCCGATCCACGTCCCAATGGCAACTGCAGCACCTGGAAGTCCCACCCCTCAAACCCCGAGCTTTTTTGCAGGAACACCAGGCCCTGCGCCTGGTCGCCGTTGGTGCGCAGCACATACCCCAGGCGCAGCACCCCACCGTGCGCCATGGGCAGGTTTTCGTACAGTAATGATTCGCAGTTAAGAATATCATGCTATAAGAATATCGCTAGCGGATTTGTGAAAAAATCGCTAAGAATATCAACACCGCGCAAAAAGAAATGGGGATATTCTTAACCCGCCAGGAGCTAAGAATATTGGGACTGGAGATAATGAGAAATTCGAGGGCGAGGGCTTATATACGATTTATGATCTAAACTTCTAAAGGGCACCGAGCGTGCCAAGGCGGGTGCAGGGACCCCCGACTGGCACCGCGATCTCTATATCACCTGAAATTCAGCCTATATATCATCACCTGAAAACCAGGCTATATGTCACCTGAAATTCGGCCTATATATCACCTGAAAACCAGGCTATA
Organism: Cymbomonas tetramitiformis; assembly: GCA_001247695.2. Lineage (NCBI taxonomy): Eukaryota > Viridiplantae > Chlorophyta > Pyramimonadophyceae > Pyramimonadales > Pyramimonadaceae > Cymbomonas > Cymbomonas tetramitiformis. Next base: position 693 of record LGRX02008288.1, on the reverse strand, counting down.
TATCACCTCACCTGAAATTCGGCCTATATATCACCTGAAATTCGGCCTATATATCACCTGAAATTCAGCCTATACATCACCTGAAATTCAGCCTATATATCACCTGAAATTCGGCCTATATATCACCTGAAAATCAGCCTATATATCACTTGAAATTCAGCCTATATATCATCTGAAATTCAGCCTATAAATCACCTGAAATTCAGCCTATATATCTGAAATTCGGCCTATATATCACCTGAAAATCAGCCTATAAATCACCTGAAATTCGGCCTATATATCTCCTAAAAATCAGGCTATATATCACCCGAAATTCGGCCATATATCACCTGAAAATCCAGGCTATATATACCTGAATTTCAGCCTATATATCACCTGAAATTCAGCCTATATATCACCTGAAATTGGCCTATATATCACCTGAATATCAGCCTATATATCACCTGAAATTCAGCCTATATACCACCTGAATTTCAGCCTATATATCTCCTGAATTTCAGCATATATAACCTGAAATTCGGCCTATATATATCCTGAAATTCAGCCTATATATCACCTGAAATTCAGCCTATATATCTCCTGAAATTCAGCCTATATATCATCTGAAATTCAGCTTATATACCACCTGAATTTCGGCCTATATATCACCTGAAATTCAGCCTATATATCACCTGAATTTCAGCCTATATATCA
>LGRX02008287.1:0-20743 GCA_001247695.2 Cymbomonas tetramitiformis | reverse complement strand
TCCCTTCCTTCAAGAGCAAAGAGGGGTGGAGGAATTTATACTACAATTATATCATTGCCATGAAGTGAGTGGGGGTCCCACGCAAGCAGATACTAGATAGGTGTCACAGGAGGGGAAACATGTAACGCATGCATCTCACGTTCTCACCCAAGCTAGGTGCAATGATCTCCATGCAAGTGCACAAAATTATGTATTTTAAGGGCAAAAGAAGAACCGCATGTTTGTGCACGCAGGTGTGCAGGCTGCAATAATCAGCGCAAAATGACAACTCGGTCTCGCGAGATACTAATAACCACCGTGCAGGCAGCCGAGGCAGGAAGGGATCCCAAAATAAAGTGAATACTGCACCGACACAAGCAGCGGGAGTGCGGAGTGAGGGACAGCAAGTGATGGCTGGGGAGCAGAGCCAGGAGCAGAATTTAAGCATGGTGAGCACCTTTGATGCGCGGCGCTCCCACGACCTCCATGCCAGTGAGCGGCGCAAACACAATCTCCTTCTCGTGGGGGTACTGGCTAAAGGGGGAGATATCCGCCCCACGGTCTACCATCCCCATTTGCACCTCAAAAACGAAAGCAGCCTTGCGCTCGTCGGAGCTATCCGCATACTGCAGCGCCACCTCCTCACTGCCACCCATACAACCTTGCAGACCCTCATAAATTGGATAGAATACGCCCACTCTGACAGACTAAGCTTGCTGAGTGTATATATGTGTAGGTGCCATGCACAGACCTCCTCTGATCAACAGGATGACCCAAAAGATCATGGCCGAGAACAACGCACATATATGCGTGGAACGGTTAAGCAAGTGCTAAACAACATGCATGTCGTGGTATGGGTTGATTGATGCCACAAAGCTTTGCCACTCAGAGTGCAGTCCAACCACAAGACTGTTATTACACTACAGTATCATGCAAGTGATGATCCTATCAGTAGTGCAATGTGCGCGCGTCACAGAACAAGTCTTAGTAAGCCCCAATGGCCATCTGTGCTGAAACTGCATTGAAGCCCATGCACGTACCTGGTGGTGGTGCTCATGAACGCCATCTCAACTCCGCCCTGTGCATAAACACCGACAGCTCCAAGGCCCTCATCACCAAATATTATGACTTCAATATTCAAATGTATAAGACTACTGATAAATTACCATCAATATTTCAAAGATAATATAATTTCAAAAATTTATAAGCTTGAATGGATTCTCCCTTACATCTAATAAGTGTACATTAATACAACCACCGAGTTTTATTACACCGTCCGGCGTGCGTGTGGCATCTTCTTTCACATGGGCTCTCTCAGTCCTGGAAAGAATACGGCAATTAAGTGACAGCACCCAGCCAGCAGTGCAACAACCACACACAATCATGCAACCTTTATCGAGCAGTATATCGCACTCGATCTAAGAGAATCTAGCTAGATAGGATGACCCATGATCACCACCGTGTACAGCCTTATGTCCTGTAAACCATGACTTTCAATTGAGCGGCTATTTTACCTTGACACCGTGGGCATTCGGGTGCCAGAACTCATCAGGGAGCAGGCCGCCGGAAAGCCCGCGGAACACCTTCACCGCCTTCTGGATCTTGCTCAGCTTCAAAATGCCGCTGTTGATGGCGATGATGGTGTTCACATAGCGGTTGCCGGTATACTCTGCACCGCTGAGCACCTGGCGCAGCAGCGGGTTGTACTTGGCAAACATGGGGCCTGTATACAGCCGCAGCGCGATCACCTCCTCGCGCAGCAACGTAGCGTGCCCCGCAGCTTCAAGCTGAGTGTTGATAGTCTCCATCACCTGGCATGAAATCGTCTCCCCACTTGCCTAGCTCAGCTCATATGCTTGAGCAGAAATGAGTGAAACATAAATGCTTGCAACGGCATACCGGTGCAATGACTGACGAGTTGCTGCAAACAGTGCATCGTGAGGGCAAGCAATTTTTCATTTTTATTTTGATTAGCTAATGCCAAAGAGATCTTTGGCACTATCATAGCAATATTGCTGTACTTGCTTAGGGTACAGTTGATTTTCCCCATGCACTGCCGCTTTTCAACAAGTGCCACTGCCAAGGGTATTATTAGTTCCGACAGATTATGAGACTAAGGTGCCTGCTAAAGCTCAGAGAGTTGCCAGCAACACCCCAGTCCGCCAGCCCAACAGCTACCCAAGACTGGCTCCACATTCCACAGCCTGTGCTCTTTGCCTCGCCCACGCTCCCGATATATTCAGTCTCAGATCTCAGCGCTTTGTCAGCGTGGTAAAATGCCCACGCCTCTGTGGTGCCTACATGTGTGTTTCCAGACTGTTTTTGCAGACCTTGCATACCATGCGTTTCCAGATGCACGTGTTTCCATACCATCTTTGCCTGGAGCTGCTAGCTCCGAGGTTTAAATCTTCTCACACTGTCCAAGCTAATACTACTAAGCCTCTGAAAGGAATTTTCTGAGCCACACAAAAAGTCCTTTGAAAGAATTCCCGATGCATAACAGGCCAGGGCAACCTCCGATGACACATACTTGTAAGAATATCCACTGAAGCACTGAGGCGGATAGACTGCAAGCTTTGTGTGCCACAATTTGCATTCATTATGAACTAAGGAGTTCATATGGCGGCGCCACTTTGAGGTACAATGACACTGCGCCCTCCGAAGGGCTGCAGGGATCGTTTTCTTTGACTTGATCTCTTCGACGTCACCTTGAGGAAACTGTCTAAGGGTGCCATTTGCCGTGGATGACGCGCATGCACCGTCTCACATGGGTACTGCCACGCTGGCTGCGGGGTGACCACGAATTCCCATTCCAACTTTGGCGTGGTTGTTATGCCATAGTTGCCAGTGGTAAACTCTGTAACGGAGTCTGCACAGGCGACATGTTCACGGCGCATGTTCTCCTCCAGGCTTGGCACCACGCTCGGGGTTCCCAATACCTGAGGCACCCAGCCTCCTCGCAATCATTGGAGGCTCGAAAATTCTAGGAGTGTGTGTGTGTGTGTGCGTGTGTGTGTGTGCGTGCGTGCTGCATTGCGCTATGTGCACTGGACGGAGCGCTGGCATGGTTACCAACCTTGGACACATCGGAGACCCAAGCGTTTAATAGCGTGCACGTGCAAGTGGCGCAGGGCCGAAATCCTGCACTAGACGCTTTCAGAGTGTCGCAATATCAAACACACTGGAGAGCACCGGGGCTCTCCAGCGGAGCGGCCCGGAGCCCTCTAGAGAAGATTATGGCTGCGATCGTGACACGTTCGTACGTTCTCGCTTGAGGAGCAAAAGATCAATGCTGTCGTTGGAACAAATGCGCTGTGCGCAAAAGTGGTTGTTATTTTCGCAAAGCTTTCTTGCAGAAACTTTTGTGGCGAGGCGTGCAAGATACGACGCATTGGCCACTTACCTTTACGAGCCCTCCAAAGAAGGTCGCGAGATCGGAATACGAATAGGTAAAGTTGCTCTCCGACAGCGTGAACTTTCCGTTGAGCGACTCCGCATCGCGAACAGGTTGCGCTTTCAGCGTCTTTATCGCCTCTATCAACAGACCTGTCACAGCAGGCAACCTTCAATGTCAATCTCAGCGAGCGGGAGACTCAGGAATGGATACTTCTACTAAAACCAGCGTCTCACTCAAGTCCTGCGGTGACGGGCTACAAAGTGATACATGGGCGCACTTTGCCCTAGGAAGCATCCTGGTGCGGGACCTACCAGGAAGTGCTCGACTAAAGGCGTGAACAATGCGATCGACGTGATCGGGGGTCAAAGAAACTACGGCTTCAAACTCATCCGCAGGCTCTTCGATAGAATGAGCATTGTCGCCACGGTGGAACTGCGTTGGTGAGACTGTGTTCGTGAACGTTTGAGAACAGGCACTGGGGGGTACTGGGGGATCGTTGACGAGCTTGGCGAGCTCTCCTAAAATAGGCGATGATGTCAGGAAGGATAACGTTGTCCATTTCGCTGCAAAGTTTTCTGTGCACACGCTCATTTCCCCACGAGATCTCCGACGCTGCAAAAGAAAACAAGTTGCTCTGTTTCTAAAACCTTTGAAAAAAACTGGAGGATGTTTACGTGTTTTATTCTTTTCTGTTTTACTCAGTCCGATTCTATGGATTGGTGTCACGTCACGTCACGGTGCGTCGGCGTCGGCGTCGGCGTCGGCGACTGTCACCAGTTTATAGAATGAACTTTTTCCATTAAGCCCTCCCCGACATGACGTAGATTCCCAATCGTAGGAAATATTCCTCCACATCAGAAATCGGAAAGACCGTGCGATTTTTCATCTGACCGGTGTGGTAAGCCTACTATCCTACCGTTGAGCGTTGACCCGGAAGGACCCTTTGAAACATGCGTCGGGCTGCTGTCCGCACATGAATTTTGGCAATTACTTTGCAAATTTCGCAACATGTATCACAACATTTTAAACATGTATTCACTGTGATATATGTGCGTCGTTTGACACTCGAAACGTAGCGAAAGAAGCCGTACTTCGCGTTTTAGGATGCTCGCCGGGAGTGAGTACCCTTGCGGTACTAAATGATTGCGTAGCGAGATGTACAGAGATGAGTCTCCGCCAAGTTTTCACGCAAAGTTAACTTAAGTTAACGTTGCGTGATAGCGCGTTTGGCGTTATTCCATCCGTATTCGCGGATGTGAGCAAGCCGCGAAGGGGGTTCGCATTGCGGACTTCAAACGCGTTTTGGGCATCCGCGTTTCTGCGGATGCTCAAGACAGCGACTGAAACTAACTTCATTACATACTTATAAAGTGTTGGAGAGAGTTGCACGCTGTTCGAACACTCATAAGTTTGAGACTGCAAAACGTTTGTTCCATTTGTCCCGTTTATAGCGGTACAATGATGAAAACGTGCGGGGATCTTTACGCACGCGCTCATCATGTCCAATAAAAAAGTTCACTACGGAAAACACAATGAAAAGTATCATTACGAAGTTATAGGTCTTATAACTTCGGAATAATATCATAATCATAGGCTCACCGTAGCAGAAATATCAAGTTATTTCTTTGAAAGCGGTGCCTGGGACGCAACATCAGGCTGAAAAACAGAAAAGGCGAGAGTAGTTTCTCCGACGTGGCACGTAGATTTAGTCGGCAGAGAGTCGTCTCTCTCGAAAGCCGTCAAAAAAATCGGGCCTCCATTAGATCGAAGGATGCACAGAGCAAGGTCTGACCGAAAGTCGACGAAAGATGCTTCATGTCACGAGATGTCACGGCCAAACTATTCCGTCGACTCCAAAAACTCGGAAATGTTGGAGCGTGACATGGGCGTGACATGCAAGAGTCGGCGTCGACTTTCCGTCGACCTACGGTCGTCCGAGCCAATCAGCTTGCTGTGATCAAAAAACTGCCGACGCCGACTACAGTCGGGTAACCTGACACCAAACCATAGAATCACCCTCAATCTCTCTCTCTTCTCTTTTTTTTTCCTCGAAGATGTTTTTTGAAATAACATGCGGGGATTTTCTATACCCCCCGCGCCGGTGTGAAACTCATCTGGATTTGTGATTGTGGTTTGCTGCGTGACGGGCACGGTTGGGGGTAACTGATTGTGGAAAATGGAAGGGGTGGCGGGCATGGCAGCAGCCGTGCCGCGTATAAACGCCGGTGTGGCCTATCGCGTTGCTTTGCGGCTTTCACTTGTGTATAAAGGCGGGACGACGCACGGGGCGCGGCACTTGTGAGAATACGCGTTCCATGTGCCGCGATGAGGTGGGATTTATATTTGAAGGGTGACGGGATGGTGATGAAGTACTTGGGGCTGACTAACTATGGGAAATGGTGGTGACTGAGTATGGAAAATGGGGGTGACTGAGTATGGAAAATGGGGGCGACTGATTGTGAAAAATTGGGTGTTGTTAGGGATCGCGAGCAGTCATCAGATGTTGGTGCGTCATCGAAACTGCCGAATCGCGATCCGTAATTATATCAGAAACTGAATGAGTGTCACCACTGAATGCCCAATGAAGCACCATGCCGTTGAGGAACACAATGCCTCCCGAGTATGAGAGGCACCCGTTGAGCTTGTCACGAGCATGGTCAGCATCCGAATACTGTACACCTGTATTGCGAGCACAGAAAGCGGTGCACTTGGGTAAGCATAACGGATACGGTAGTGCCGCGTGAAGTACAGATACTGAGCCACTCTCTGAAGTGCCTCCCATGCCTGAGCCGAGGGGCACGAGGAGAATTGTGCCAGATATGTGACCGAGTAGTAGATGCCTGGCCTGGTGCACCGTGCAATCCACAACAGGGACCCAAGCAGTGAGAGGTACGGGGTGGCAAGGGTGAGATCAGGGTGCTCCGGCTTCTGGATAATGAGGTTCACATTCATCGGATTGTGAAAGGTTTTGGCCGGAAGCTTGAACTTGGACATGAGCTCCTTGATCTGCCTGGTTTGGGACAGTGCAATGCCCCACCGATCATAGTCAACCGTAAGCTGCAGGACGGCTGTCATACGGCCAAGATTCTTGCTCTTGAATGCCGCCTGGAAAGCTGCCCAGAAAGCCTGGTGGAATGCATCATCACATGTCAGCCCGAAGTCATCCACGTAGACAGCCACGAAGGCTACGAACACAGAGGTCACAATATAGTATAGGCACGGGTCATATGTGGACTGGGTGAAGTGCATTCCCTGATAGGTGAAGGACTTCATGAATTTGTTGGCCAGTTTCTGCCAGGAAGCACCAGCTGTCCGTAGCCCGTAGAGAGCATAGAGCAGCTTGGCATAGCCATATCTGCCCTTATACTTATATCCAGAGGGGAACCGCACATATATATAGGAACCTCCAGACGGGCATGAACAAAGGCCTGACTGACGTCAAAGTGATAGAGCATAACCCCCATACCAGCAAAGATAATAGACAGGATGAAGAGAAGGCGGAAGGTGGGCAGGTCTGCTACCGTGCATGCAGTCTCAGCCTGGGTGTAACCCCAATGCCACGTGGCCATCCGAGCTTTATGAATTTGGACGGGCGGCAGGCCATCCCGTGGCTTCCAGGGTTTGTTCAGCACAAAGATGGTGCCGGTGGCAATCTCACCGTCCGGGAGCTCCTCGACCGGCTCTATCTTAATAATAATGATAATAAAACATTTACGCTAGCAAAGGGGACAAACTCCTGAGAGTGCGGTATCCCTGCAAAGCAGGCTAGTGAAAACACCAGGGGCTACTCCCCTGTGTCTAAGTAGTCGCTCGTCGCGACTAATCGCGGACAACCCGAAATGCGACTGAATCGCGCGACTAATCGTGGCTCGGGGCCCCACAGTGTTAAGGATTTAGTCGCGACCGATGAGTTATCGCGACATCGGAGGTTCGGAGCGTCACATACCACGAATAACACAGCCGAACGAAGTGAAAGATGTACACGACAGGGACACATCAGTTCTCAACATCTCACTTCATACTTCACCGACCATCATGGCAGCAGCAGCCCCGGCCAGACCTGTGCTCACACGACCCGACCGCGCTGATGACACCAAGTTCTTGTGGTGGTTTCTGAGGGTGATTGATCCGTCAGGTGTGGAGGGCGGGTCTTCGCTGAAACCTCCAGGAACTGTCGGGACCAGTGCAGCTCCTCCTTACTCTTGATAGGACCTTAATTGCTTACCGTAATTTTACACGATATCGATACAATTAATCATCTGAAAAGCAATCAATAGTAGTGGTATAGTATTATTCCATCTCGTCGGCTGCCTCTGTAATAGACTCTGCAATGCCTTTGCAATAGACTGTAATAATAAAATGTACTTCGTATAGGTATATATGCACGTCGATATGCGGTGATACGAATAAGTTACGGATACAGAGCTCACAGGAAGGATACGCGGTGTCTAAGTATGTCTCGGGAGCGGTTAGATGCTCCCACAGTGTTAAGGTCTAAACGTTAGTCGCGACTAATCGTGAACACCCCAAAATGCGACTAATCGCGCGACTAATCGTCACCGCAAACACGACTACTTAGACACAGCTACTCCCTCTGCTATAGCGCGCCCACAAAGGGGCTCAACCCACTTTTCAGCAGGGTGACATCTAGAGAAAAAGCTAAGTGCTAGGCAATAAAAAACTCTAGAAGATGGAGAAGCAGCCATGGCCGGGTGAGTGGAGGGGTGGCTATCTTACCCTGGTCAATCAGAGGCTGCACCTCCCCACCGGTAATAGCCTCCTCCCATTGTGCCCCATCAGGCATAGACAGTGTCTGGCGGTACCCGCCCGGCAGTGGCAGATCAGGGGCCGCAGTATGGTATAATAAGCGCTCGGCGAGGTCAGCAGAAATCTGACAGAAGCTGAGGGTGCTACTGGTAGGCAGTGCACCGACCGTGTCCTCTGGTGGGATTACATAGTGCGGAAGGAGCCACTGGTCTTGCTCCGGGTGGTCGGAGAAGGGAAGGTGGCAAGCACTGTGGGTATCAGGGAACACCACCAGACTGGCACGGAGGTCCATAGCATGAGCACGTGGGGCAGTCACATCACCGTAGTGCATAGGCCGGAAGAGCACCCCATAGGACCTGGACCGCCTCACCCTACCATTTTTAGAAAACGTTAGTCTGTGCACTAACAGTGTGGTATCGTGCCTTAACGGCATACTAACGCCGCGTACTTTTAGAAAGCGTACTAGCAGCATACTAACGCGATGCGTGATTACACAATATGAGTTAGTATGATAGAATGTGGGAGTTGGTGGACTCGTGGTGGGGTGCATAGTGGGTCATGGATGGGGTCCAGATTCACTTCAATGATGTTCTAAGGTGATTGGATGGTGAAATGGGCACTGGTTAAGGAAGTATGACCCGATTTGAAGAAGCTGATATTGGGGCTAAATTGCTTTGGGAATGTGCTACGTTAGCATGTCGTTAGCACGTCGTTAGTACACTATAACAATTATACGTTAGTATGTTAACGGCATACTAACGCCCGGTCTCCTTAAGTGTGGGAGGTGGTGGACTCGTGGTGTGGTGCGTAGTGGGTCATGGATGGGGTCCAAATGCACTTCAAAGATGTTCGAAGGTGATTGGATGGCGAACTGGGCACTGGTTAAGGAAGTATGACGTTGTTTGAAGAAGCTGATATTGGGGCTAAATTGCTTTGGGAGTGTGCTACGTACGTGAGCATGTCGTTAGTATGCTCGTTAGTACACTATGACAATTACACGTTAGTATGTTAACGGCATACTAACTCCCAGTCTCCTTAAGTGTGGGAGTGGGTGGACTCGTGGCGTGGTGCGCAGTGGATCATGGATGGGGTCCAAATGCACTTCAATGATGTTCTAAGGTGATTGGATGGCGAACTGGACATTAGTTAAGGGGGTATGCCGCTGTTTAAAGAAGCTGATATTGGGGCTAAATTGCTTTGGGAATGTGCTACGTTAGCATGTCGTTAGTATGCTCGTTAGTACACTATAATAATCACACGTTAATGTGTTAACCATATAATAATCAACATGTTAAACGTGTTCTACAGCGGTATATGCGCGTAAAGTACGCAACCACTGCACATGCTGTGTGTTCCACGAAATCACACAACGCGATATGCCGAGGGACCGTCCACGGCCTAGAATCCCGTCGATCGAAACATCAGTTCAGTCCTCGTTGTCATCCTAGTTGTCGTCAGAGTCAAGTGATGGCTTTAGGCATTCAAAAAAGTCAGCCGTGGGGTCAAGAATGACCGCGGTCTCCATGCACGGATGTGGTATAACGACGACCTGCTGTTCAATTTTGTTGGCTAAGATGAAAGGCTCGGTTTTCTTCTCGAAAGCCGCTGGGTCACGGTGCGGGTTGAAGGTGTACACCGTCTTAGTCACATCGTCCGCCCCGAGAATCGAGTTCCTCTGACGGTAGGCCTTGATTTGTTGTTCGGTTGGCTTTGCCAGCCAGTTGACTCTCAATAAGATGTACAGCCGTCCCGCGATCTCCACCCGCAGAATGTTTGTAATGCGGTCGTGCCTGCATACCGCCACCATGTTTGATACGCAATTAGTTGGGACATAGTGCATTAAGTACAGAACTTTATGCGCTATCCGCAGACTAACTATCTTTATTCGGTAAGCACTCACATACCCGGTGGCTTCGTCAGACCATTTTTTTTTCAGGATCATCTTTCCACCTTCACCCACACATTCGTTCACGAAGAAAGCCCGAAAGTAGCTGTATATGTTGATATTATCGCGATCACTCCCAGCCAGCAGCATGTTTCATGCCTGTAGATAGGTCGAACGTGGTACATTAAGTGGTATGGTTTATGCACTAACCGCATACTATTCCGATTTGGGAGGACGCACCTGTCAACTTCCTTGGTTTTAGGCAAACCCTTCTTGTTCAGGATCACCCTTCCATCTTTATCCAACTGCTCATTAATGAAGAAAGTCCGGAAATAACTATGTAAGGTGCTCTTGTTGCGATCACTCCCAGCAGTGCGATAAAAGCCATCACCGATGGTCACGTAGGAAAAGCTTCGGCAAACCGGGTTCGGCCCGACCATGAGCAACGACTCGTACTCCGTGAACTTTCGACCCAGCCATACTGTGGGATCTGTGTACGCTCCAAAAATTGGCTCGTCAATGTGTTCGGGTTTTCGTAAAGCCTGCGCGTATTTACCTCGGCGTGTCTTGGGAATACTTCGAACCTTGCGGTTCCAGCTGTGCATCCACAAGAAATAACGTTTTTAGTGCTCTAAAGGGTACCCTAAGATACCCTTTATGCATTTTGTGTACCTTAACGGTATACTAAATCAATAAGCACGTACTGTGTGGGCGTGTCTACTCCACGCACCTGCGCGCCTCATTCACATATCTTTCCCATTTCTCCCTGAGCACCGCCTAAGCAGGAATTGCAGTCTGCATCCAAACCCTCAAGTCCTTGATGTCGTCGTCTTTTAGGTAGGACAACACGTTTTCCCTCGGACGAAACATCGACGCGAACACCCGGACGACGCCCCATCGTAATCGGAGCCACCGGCCGCGGAGTGTTGCCCGCCCGCTTCAAGTGGAGCATCAGCCCGCGCACAACACGCAAAACCTTTGACCGCTTCACGTTGAACATGATGTTTTGCACGGGGAAGGCGTTGTTCTTCGCGATCCTTTTGAGGAAACCATTAAAGGACTCGAAGGCGTACATCCATACCTCCCGCATTGGGCCATACCTTTGAAGTTGCTCGACCATGTGAGAAAACATGTGAGTGTTGATCACAGACCCGACGCATACGCCGCACCGCTGGACTCCAAGTCTTGAAAAAACAGCCTAATTTCGTTTGCCAGCAGCTCCATGTCCTGCTACAAACACAAATCGGTTCTTTAGTACGTACTTAAGTTGTCAATTGTGTACTAAACATACACTAAACTCATGTTATTGTTTACCTCAGGTTTCACGTGTTCGGTCGTGAGCTCGCGCACGATCAAGGTCATCCTGCCCACCAGCTTTGCCAAGTCATTTCTTGGATGTCCATCATCCCGTGGCCAAGCGCTGAGTGTCGACATTGTTGAGTTTTGTATGAGCTTCAAGGCAGTATGGGCCCGAATGTGCGTTGCTTGGCGGCTTTCTTGTCGCCGGTGGTTCGTAACACTCGTTTGTGCCCTTGTCCCCAACTTTTCGTCGGCCTCATATTAACGCCCATCCATTTACGAGCGGTCTCCAGCGAACGCAGGGTTGCTGACGCCTTGTTTGGGCGTGGCGGGATCGCGAAAGCACCGTGCGCCATCGTGTACATCTCCACCATCTCGCCTGCAGAGCAGTTCATCCCCTCTTGTAATTTAAGGGTAGGGTGCACAGTTTTTCGATCGGGCGGCCGGTCGGATAGGGTTGAAAGTATATATTAGGTATATGCTCACGGGACCAATCACCGCGTTCGCTGTGATGATCGGAATTCTATTTTTTTTCCGGATCCTGGTAGGAATTTGTCTCCTCTACAAGCACATCTTTTACACGATTCGAGCCGCGCATTATATCGATTTCAAATCCGTTTCCAAACAATGCTCCCTATATGCTTTCAGTCTTCATACTAGAACTCAACTTGCAACAAGAAGTAAACCTGACCTGTTCCAGTGATGGATAATAAGCGTAAACTGTGCGAGATAGAAGAAAATAATATTCCTGAAACTATTCCTCCACCTACTTCCCTCACTGCGCGCACTGACCAGCGGTTCCCACCTCCCACGGATATTTCAGATCCCCTTGCCTCGCTCGCGCATTACTCCGCTTCCTGTGCTTGGGGAAAGTCACTTTCTCGCGAGGACATTGAAAAGTTCGTTGAGTTCGTTCGTGCTAAGAACCTCAGCTGCGACAACGAACGTCGCAAAGTAATTTACTCCTTGCTTGCTACCAAGTGGCGTAAAGTGGTATGCCTTCGTGCCCACACGCCGACGCATCTGCTATATCACATCGTTGTTCATTCTCTTTCGTTCCCCTTACCCGGCCGGTATTATGAATCCCTATATTGCTTACGAATACTAACGATGGAAACCTTTTGCCTTTGATAGGGAAAGGGGATCCGAGTTAAACATCCCACCTACGTTGAGAACGCAGTGCGTCTCATATTTCCGACGACTCTAAGCAGTGATTACGTGGGTTTCCACAACCATTACGCATGATAAAACCGTCTATGATCTCACCAAGAGCTTTGCTCCGACTTTCCTTTTTCCTCCTTGCAACATCTATCATGGTTTGGCCATCAAAGTTGCGCGCGAGCAAGGCGGCCAACTTCAAAGCAGCCGGCAGTCATGACCGTAATAGAGCTCCGTTGGCTCCACTAGACGCGAACCAAATGGAGCACGCAATTTCAGAGTCCCCCATTCAAACCGACCCCATTCCCTTCACGCCTTTTGAGTCTACACCTTTATCGCGCACGAAGTCCACGCCTTCAACAAACACCAATACCACGCAACCGGTTCTTACCTCGGTGAGAACTCACCTTTGCTTTTTAGATCTTCGTTCCATAAGTCACATGATCGAAACGAAATCTGCGTGCTTAGTTGATCAACACTTTGGGCTAATGTGTAAAGTGTTTTCTCTGCAGAACTTTGGGATGTGGTGGCAGAGGGCAGGAGATGCTTTTAACGCATTGAAGAGTAAAGTCCGAGGATTGCGCTACCTATTTGAGTTGGAGCTTTTCTATGACTTTGTAGAGCAAGAAGCTATATGCCCTAAGTGCAAGAAAGGTACTACACTTCACTTGTAAACACTTTTTGTAAACGCAGTGAACCTGTATTCATATGTATAGTGAGGGAATATATATGTGGTGTTTTCTTTGTTGCAGGGAGTTACTTGCCTGTGGTGCATAATCTCGGATTGCCCCATGTAGAACGTATGGGTGTTGCAGCTGTCGTTCACTTGAGATGCTCCGTTTGTACCTATAGTACAGAGTTTCACACCTCCTCGCGCTTACCCGCTAGTGCAGGAGAGAGGGGTCCAGGAGGCTATGCAGCCAACTTCTCACTGGCACTAGCCGAGCAGTCAGCTGGAATAGGACCTGCAAAGGCTGAAAAGTTTTTAACAGGCCTAGGTGTGGACTATAAACACAACCACCACACGCACCAAAAATATCAAGTGCAAGTAGGGGCAACCGTCGAACTGATATGCAAGCAAAGTTGTTTAGACTCCCTGCAGTTAGAGATAGAGCACTCAGAGGCGGCTGGAGAAGTAGACGCCAACGGCGTTGTTCTATTGAATTGTGCTGGGGATATGGGGTGGACCACTAGAGGGTCTGGCAGAACATACGCCTCCTTCTGTGGTTGTTTCAGTCTGATCGGGTGTCACACGGGCAAAGTGATATATATGGCGGTCTTTGATAAAATGTGTGCTTTGTGTGAGACGGCTTTGAGGAATAAAACCCCTCGACCGGAACACCGTTGCTGGAAAGGCGCATATGGCATATATGGCCCAACTGACCCACAGTGGACGGGCTTGGAACCTGGGTCTGTGAATGAGGAGTGGGTTGGCTCTTCTAAAGCCATGGAAACACACGGTGCACTTATGTCTGTTTTGGCTGTGGGTCTGTATGGGTTTGAAGAGCATGGGGTGAGAGCACGTGTGGCCACCTTCTGTGCTGATGAGGACTCAACCATGCACAAAGCTATGAATGGCCCTGCTGTGCCCAAGGTGTTGAAGCCAGTTGAAAAATTGTCGGACCCAAACCATCTGAAAAAGTTGTTGTACGGTGACCTCTTGAAGTTGAGGAATGAACAAAAGTGGTCCGGTGCTATCCTTTCTATCACAATCATCAAGTACTTCCAATACATGTACATCACACTGTTGAAATCGGTTGCCGCACACGCCCTGATGCGTCTGAAGAGGAAAAGGTTCAGTTCATGATTGGTGGTGTAATGAACATTGTCGCACATGCCTTCGGTTGTCATGAGAAGTGTGGTGATTTCCGTGTGGCCAATGCGGAAGGCGTGTTGGTGCATTGGTGCAAGGTGGCGGGAGGTGATGCGGCTCATAAGCCATCTCTCCCAAGGGGGAGTATCTGAAAGCCGAAGCCAAGGCTGGGTACCGTGAAGGTGTTGAGAAGGTGTTCACCAAATACAGTGACCCCGTGGTGGTGAGGAAACAAATTCACCTGTTTGACACGAACGGGAATGAATCATTGTGGGGGTCCTTGGTGAAGGGGTACCTCCCGGGTGGGAAAACCCAACAACATGGCCAAGGTTCCATGTATCACACCGTGCCTGTTTCAATGCGGTGGCAGCAAAGAACTGGGGGGTTGATTATCGGCAAACGGTACTTGAGATGAATGAGTTGCCGGTGCCGGTGAGTATGGTGACATGTGACACACGGTTGGGGGACCGGAGGGGGAAGCGGGCCTTGGAAAGGACAACCCATGAAGGCAAGGCCAAGAGGAGGTTTCTGAAAGCACACAAGAAGGATAGGGAGGGTGCTCCGGATGTGGATGTGCACTATGAGGGAGGTTGCAGCCTCTTCATGAATGGCCTAGAATGAACATTGATTATCGTAACATATTTTTGAGGCTCAATTGAAGCCTCTATGGCGGTATATGCAAGCGTGAAGTGTATGTAACACATTATGTAACCAAAAATAAAAAATTCAGACAAATTTCCGAGTGAGAAATTCAACAAAAAAAGAGTCGTATGAGTTTTCCCTTCGATTTTTTTTGTGGTGGGGACCTAATATAGAAGTAGGAGGTGAGGATTCCGGTGTCCATACAAAAGTGTAGGACTAGATTTCGAGTTATAAATTTTCTAGTGCAGGGCACCAGCAGATTTGACAGTGCCCAGTACGCGGACGGTCATAACTCAAAATCTAGTCCTACACTTTTGTATGGACACCGGAATCCTCACCTCCTACTTCTATATAAGGTCCCCACCACAAAAAAAATCGAAGGGAAAACTCATGTGGACCCCTAGAATTTTTATGGTGAAATCCAAAATTCCCCTGTTTTCCTGGTTTATGGTTCAAGGAAATGCTCGATTTCGGGTGATAAATGGATCAAACCACCGCATATGAATTTTTTGGCATGAAGCATGCCACCTACGTAATGATATATAATCGTCCATACACACAACTCCAAAAAATGAATTAATGACGATTTATTGAAATTAATACCCAAAATACCCTGAAATAACTGTGCACCCTACCCTTAAAGTGTTCTTAGTATGGTCTTAACGTGATAAGTCCCTCCTAAATACACTCTAAGTACAAAATCACATACCTTTTGCATTCTTCACTTTAGTCGTCGCGTGCCACGTGGGGTGGGCACCGTCGTCTTTCGCGTGCTGACGCATTGCATCCGTGAAGTCAAGAAGTCAAGGCCGAACGAGCAAGCTAGTAGCAATTCGGTTGACGAGGTTCATGATATATCATGCATGCCATCTAGCAAAAAGTCCCGCACGATATTGAAGTGCCCCAATCGCGCGAACTCGCTCAAAAACTTGACACCAGTCCGTCGCATGCTCTCTTGCAAGTGGTCTCCTGATAGATCCGGGTCTCCAATATCTCGAAGATTTTCGTGGGTTCGAGCCTGTCTCTTGTACTCCTCGTCCTTGCGCAACTCAGGTGGACCTGTGAAAGAAACATAAGAACACTGAATATGCAAACATGAACCCAAACTGGCGTTAATACATGCTTTATTACACACGCATAGGGTTAACTTAGTGTTCTATACTCCTATTATTACAGGGCATTCGTTCGTTCTTACCTGGCGGTGTCTGCTTGCTGAACAAATACAACATCTTTCTCATAGCTGATGAATAAGTCCCCCAAATTTTGCACTTCATGCATCCCGCATACGCACCGACGTCCATGACGCTGGCCGCTTCCACCGCTCCTTTGTAGTCCATGAGTATAGCATAGAGCATGGCCCTCAATCGCACGTGCTCGTCCTCGTAGGAATCCCAACACATGAAGCCTTCATCCCACAAGGTGATCAGTTCGTCCACCATTTTACCATAAAGTAACTGACAGTTGGCTGGGTGTTGACCGGCGATCAGCCCATAGAGCTCCATGTACTCGTACTTGGTGCGGATTTCGGGGGGTAGGTTCAAGATTTGGAAGTACATTGGAAATACCCCTGCCTTGTTTTGCCACACCGCCGCCCCATCGGCGCTGAATATGAGTAGTATGTTCTTGGCCTCCTCGAAAAAGTCCTTGTGTCGCACGTTTTTGCGATCTTGCCATTCCTCCGCGTCTGAGCACAATCGAAAACACGCAGGAATACACATCAGTAGGGCGCGTTATTTAGTGTACATAGTACACACCATTTATATCCTAACAACGTACTAACGAGACATCCTAACGCAATCGACAAAACATATGCATCCACGTCGGTTAGTACACGCTTAGTCTTTACATAACACACAAAATACACGTTAACAACATACTAACGACATATTAAAGGCATGTTGCTTACCCCAGATGGTGCGGAATGACCCGTCTTCTGGTGGTGTATGCCGCGAGTGAGCGCGCATCAACTCCGCCGTTTGTGGGTTGGCGTACACACGTCGGACTATATCTGCGATAGACCACCAAAAGAATTGTGATCGCGCTCGCCGACCCTTGCCCTCGTCCACCTCTCCCGTCTCGCCATACGCCTCCCATCGGGCCTCCTTACACTTTGGGCACACGGCATCGTTAGCATGTGGCCCCTCGAAGAATACACACCCATTCACACACAAGTCCACTCTGTTGGGGGGGGCGTCGAAGGCTTCGAAGTTCTTCCATGCAGCTTGGAAGCTACTTGGAAAGCTATGGAGTAGCTCCCCAAAGTGCTTGTTCATAATGGAGAAGAGCTTGGTGAGAGAGTCTTGCGACATCTTGCCCTCACTATTCCATTCAAGCAAATCGACAAGGAGGTCCAACGTGTTGACGGGGGGTGGGACTGCGTCGTGGTCTTCCGCGGGCGCCTGTGTAGAACGCCCATGCATTCCATCGAAGAACTTTGAGAATGTGGACCTATGTTTGATAATGTATGTGAACACACATAGTTTATCTTTAACAGGTTAAGGGTGTCTAAAACATGTCCTAACGCGTTTTGAGAGCTCACCATTGCTGTACTTAAAGACATCGATCATTGTCTCAATGAGGCTCTTTGTGGCCGCATGTACGTCTTGCTTGGCTGGATCGCCTGCATTCCACCAGTCCTCGATGTCTTCCATCATGGATCCGGCGTCATTGTCGGAGAACAAATCGGGGCAAGTACCTACCGACTCTTCGCCCTTACTTCCACATGACTCGTAGGAGAATCTCGAGTCCGAATCCAAACCCGAAATGCACGTCGAGTATGACCGGTCTTCATCGTCGAGATCTAAAGCATCTGAGGCGTCGCCGGCCTCCTGGTCACGTCTTCGCGCCGTCACCTGATCTTCGTGTGCAACGTTCACGGAGCTGCATACATAAGGTACTGTTTGATTGCTATATATAGCCTAACAGCACACTAACTAGACTCAAAGCAGCTAGCGGCAAAATCATATGCACACCTGGCTTGACCAAGTCCCCGGTCTTCCACGAGTTCCGCGTCGTCGCCTGATTCCACGGCTGGGCGACCATCAGGTAGAGAGATTGGTACCGCATCCCAATACCGCTCCCCGGGGGCAACCTTTGTGAATTATTTTCGGTGTCGCCATCGGGTGGTTCGATTGACCCAATTTGCGGTTACGCCATAGCACATCCCACAGTCACATAGCCATAATACCATGGCATCTCTCCTGCCTTGTCCTTTCCGAGTTTCCATGGCACGTGTGCTTCGTCGCGAATCTGCCATTCTCTCTCGCGACATGTGAGGCGTTCGTCACACTCCTTGGAAGACATTGACCTGTCAGTGTTAGCATGCGGTTAGATGGCCGTTAAGCCTCTAATGCCACACTAACCACGCATTAGTAGGACTCGGGGAAAGGGCCTCTCACCCCGCAGGGCTCGCCTCTCCAAGACCCCCTACGTTTCTAGACGCGTGCAATACATCGTATTGAACACATATTGCAGGCATATTGCACGCGTATTGACAATACATGTTCAATACAATACAAAATGTTACAATATGTGTGTGACAATATGCCTGCAAGCGCTCCAACATGTGTTCAACATAGTATTAAAGTGAGCCCTCACGTATTGGAGACATATTGAAGTTCTGATGCAGAGAGTTATTTCAATATGCCTTCAACATATGTGTAGTATAGGGTTGGAGACATGCACCATGCATGTCGCAAACACTATGAAGGCATGTTGCAGACATATTGCCCACATATTGTATACATATTGTAAGTCAACATTCAATATGTTGGATACACACTGCGGACCTATTGCATACGTATTGAACATGTAAATTCAATATGTTGTATATATATTGCGGACCTATTGAATATGTATTGAAACGGAACATTCAGTATGTTGGATACATACTGCGGACATATTGCATACGTATTGAACATGTAAATTCAATATGTTGTATATATATTGTGGACCTATTGAATATGTATTGAAACGGAACATTCAGTATGTTGGATACATACTGCGGACATATTGCATACGTATTGAACATGAAAATTCAATATGTTGTATATATATTGCGGACCTATTGCATATGTATTGAAACGGTACATTTAGTATGTTGGATACATACTGCGGACCTATTGCATACGTATTGAACATGAAAATTCAATATGTTGTATATATATTGCGGACATATTGCATATGTATTGAAACGGAACATTCAGTATGTTGGATACATACTGCGGACCTATTGTATACGTATTGAACATGCAAATTCAATATGTTGTATATATACTGTGGACATATTGCATATGTATTGAAATAAAAGTTGCCTATGTTGGATATATATTATAGATCTATAGCATACATATTGCACATTTGCAACATGCAGTGTGTTCACTATGTTTCCACTATGCGTATGCTATGCGAGATAAACAAAATAAGAATAGTAGGGAACACTCGAGCATCTATACTACGATTAACATGTATGTGCCCGTGGGCAGTACCACAGATGCTCGGAGTAATGTTTTTGATTGAACGTGCAAAGGTACACAATTCGGATTTTATAATATACTGGATCAGGGCCAGATTGAGGTACAAACGATAGTTCGGTTCCGAGTTCTGAAGGCCAAACACTTCTTAAGTGCTCTACTTATTCACTCGTCACTCAGGTTGCAGGGTCAACCACCCGGCAGCCGATGTCACACTACGGCTCAACGTTCAATTCCCGATCCGATCTCATTTCTAATTCCGATTCGTCATTCTCGATTCAGATGTTACGTCGACGGACTGACACGATGACTGTCATACAGTACTGTCATACTACTGTACTGTCATACTGTCATACCCCCCAACATCTGATATTCGATTTCATTGTCTTTCCGA
This sequence comes from Cymbomonas tetramitiformis, assembly GCA_001247695.2. Lineage (NCBI taxonomy): Eukaryota > Viridiplantae > Chlorophyta > Pyramimonadophyceae > Pyramimonadales > Pyramimonadaceae > Cymbomonas > Cymbomonas tetramitiformis. The sequence continues at coordinate 937 of LGRX02008287.1, read as the reverse complement.
TCCCGATGCGAATCTGGCCATTCCTCGAGGGTCTGACTAAGTGCCACCATGACCACCCCACAGTACTGTCATACTACTATAGTGTCATAGTGTCATACTGTCATAGTGTCATACTGTCATACACCGGACATCTGGTACTCATTCTCATCGTGATTTCAAGCCCAATTTCACTGTCATCGTGTCAATCCCAGATTACCCCCGATGACACACATACAGATGCATAGGCATATCGGCTCACGCTCCCTACATTCTGGGAAAATCAGAAGACGCGTCTTCTGAACGTCTTCTGAACGTCTTCTGAGACGTCTTCTGGACGTCTTCTGGGTCCAGAAGACATCCAGAAGACGTCTTCGGCGCGTCTTCTAATGTCTACCATCTTCTGGTTTCCAGAAGACGTGCAGAAGATCTTCCGGGAAGACATCCAGAAGTTATCTTCTGGACGTCTTCTGCATGTCTTCTGAATCCCGGAAGACGGCTTCTTGATATCTTTTAGGCGTCTTCTGTACATCTTCCCGGAAGATCTTCTGGACGTCTTCTGAAACTCAGAAGATGATAGACATTAGAAGACGCGCCGAAGACGTCTTCTGGACGTTTTCTGGATGTCTTCTGGACCCCAGAAGACGTCCAGAAGACGTCTTCCTGTGCTAGGGTAAGTCACGAGACAGTATGATGACGCGTCAGAGCTACGAGTGACGGGTACGATGACAGTCATCAGTGACAGGCATTTATGTGACCAGATGACAAGGGGGTCTGACAGAAATGACTGACAGAAATACCTGACCCGAAAGTGAGTTTTGGTGGGAAAACCAGCAGTCAGAGAAATTGGAGGGAAAGCTGGTATGGCCTCCAATATTGCCAAATCAGCACAGTTATAATTATTCAGAGTGATATGAGTGGCTCGGAATACAGTGATGATATAACTGGGCTAGTCGGCAGA